>PVIR01007840.1:0-59184 GCA_004026965.1 Petromus typicus | reverse complement strand
TAAGGATGTCCTCAAGGTACGTCCATTTAAGTATAAATGATTCAAACTTATCATTTTTTATGGCAGAGTAATACTCCATTCTGTAGAAGAACCACAGCTTTTTTATCCATTCTCCAATTGATGGACATTTGGGTTGTTTCCAAGATTTAGCAATCACAAACTGAGCTGCTATAAACATAGGTGCACATATGTCACTGTGCCTTTCCATTTTTTTGATATCTTCTTATATTTCCTTTTTCAGAGTCCTGAAAAGTTCTACCCAGAGTTCTCAGAGTAGAGGTCTTTCATCTCCTTTTTTACATTGACTCCTAGATATTTCATTTTTTGGATGGTATTGTGAAAGGGATTGACTCCCCAATTTTGCTCTCAGTGACTCTGTTGTTTGTGTATTCAAAGGCTATTGATTTTTGAGTATTTATCTTGTATCCAGCAATGCTACTAAATTTGGTGATTAAGTCTCATACAACCCCTGTGGAGATTCCTCAAAAAACTAGATCTAAGGGTTCATTTGATCTGGCTATTCCTCTGTTAGGTATATAAACAAAAAAATTAAAAGATTCACATCACAGCGACATATGTGCACCCGTGTTCATAGCTCAGTTTATGATAGCTAAATCTCAGAAACAATCCAAATGTCCATCAAATGGAGACTAGATAAGGAAGATGTGTTTTTTCTACAAAATCGAGTAATATGCTGCCATAAAGAATGACAAAAGCAGAGAAAGACTCAAGGAAAGAAGAGAACTACAGACCAATCTCCCTAATATACATTGATGCAAAAATCCTCAATAAGACGCTATCAAACAGAATGCAGAAATTATCAAAAATATCATACACCCTGACCAAGTTGGATTCATCCTAAGGATGCAAGGATGGTTCGACATATGTAAATAAATAAATGTAATACACTATATTAACAGACTCCAGAACAGAAACCATATGGTCATCTCAATTGAGGCAGAAAAAGCGTTTGACAAAATCCAGCACCCATTCATGATCAAATCCTATGGAAAATTGCAATAGATGGACCCTATCTCAAACTAATAAAAGCTATTTGTGAGAAACCAACTGCCAGAATCATACTAAATGGTCAAAAACTGAAACCTTTCACACTGAGATCAGAAACAACACAAGCGCATCCACTCTTACCACTCCTGTTTAGTATAGTCCTTGAAATATTAGTCATAATGATTAGGCAAGAGAAATAAATAAAAGGAATAAAGATAGGAAAAGAAGATGTTAAATTGTCATTAGTTTCTGGGGACATGATACTCTAGAGAATCCTAAAAACTCAATTAAAAAATTGCTGGATCTAATTGTCAAATTTAGTCACATAGCTGGATACAAGGTCAATGTTCAAAATTCAATAGCCTTTGTATACACAAACAGCAGACACAATGAGATAGAAATTGGGAAGTCAGTCCCTTTCATAATAGCATCCAAATAAATGAAATATCTAGGAGTCAATGTAACAAAGGAGGTGAAAGACCTCTACTTTGAAAACTACAGCATTCTGAAAAAGGACATAGAAGATATCAAAAAATAGAAAGGCATAATTTTCTCCTGGGTAGGAAGAACCAGTATAGTCAAAAGAGCCATACTCCCACAATTACTATACAGACTCAATGCAATTCTGATTGAAATTTCAACAGCATATTTCACAGATCTAGAGAAAAAAAATCCAAACATTCATCTCAAACTACAAAAGACCTAGAATAGAGAAAAAAAATCCAAGCAACAAGGACATGGTGGGGGGTATTACAATCCTCAATTTGAAACTATACTACAAAGCCACTCTGATAAAAGTTACATGGTACTGGCAAAGTAACAGACCTGAAGATCACTGGAGTAGATTTAAAGATCCAGAAACTATTCCAGATACACTGAGTCACCTCCTTTCTGACAAAGGAGCCAAAAATCCTTAATGGAGGAAAGATAGTCTTTTTAACAAATGGTATTGTAATAAACATTTTTTAAGAACACAGTTCATGATTTTGCAGGTGGGCCAGTGATGAACTTAAATTTTGTGCAATTTTCTTTTCAATTGTTGTCAAAGTCCAGCTCTAACACATTCTCTGTTGCAAATATTTAGAGTAGACTACTCATAATTGCCTATATTTAAAAGGAAAATATTATAATATGAAGTGAAGCTGATGTTTTGGATGTATTCAAGGGGAGAAAGTGGAGTCAAAAGATTGGTTTGGTTAAAAGAATATGTTTCATATTCTCACTTGCAGATGCAGCGGAAAAACTAAGATAAGAATCAACCTTGGTGTGAAGTGAGATATTTGTTTCACTGGAAAATTATTCTGTCAGTGTGGAAAAGATTTATTTTTTGTTTTAGATTTTGAAAAAGAAGGTTAAAATTCCTTAAAATCTAATGTATAGAAATGTGAAATTTTCTTTTCCTCTAGAACTACAAAAATGCAACGTGTAAGGATATAGACTATTCCTAATACACTAGAAATTTTCAAAAGGAATAGAGGAAGATGAGAAAAGGGCATTGGACATTATTTGATTTTAAAGTGTGAAGATTAAGGTAAATGTAAATTTTTCTTCTAATGAAGCATCATTCTCTTATCCATCACAAACTACCTTTCCTCATTTTGTACCTAATATCTTTAATTTTTTGTGCTTTCCATTTTGTATCTTTCTTTTTCTTATTGGTACACCCCTCCTCTACTTTTTGTGTATTAAAATGCTGAATGTCCACTGTTTTCTAGTCCTTGGGAAACCCTAATTCTGATGCTAACCTTCTCAAACAAGGCCTCTGCCTTATGAGGAAAGCACTCTTTGGGTTAGCCCACATCACAGGTTGCACAGATTTAAACTAAGTGACTCTTACCAGTCTCCTCTTCCTATGCTCAGCAAGTAGAGCACTGAGAATGCATGGTGAGATGTGACTGTTTACAGACCTGGTTGAAAACATCTGAGACTTATTATACTCTATATTATTATTGGCAGAGAAACTGACACATTGTTTTTTGAAAAGGGAAGAGAGGTATCTCATTATTTAAGTAAATGTCTGCCAGTGGATTTAATTTTCTACTTTATGTTGTGCCTAAAAAGCAAGAGAAAAGTAGAACTGGAGGAAATACCAGAAAGGGGACATTAGTGTTTCAGGAGTTGTGATTCTCCATTGTCTTCAAGGGTTATGGAACATCAGTTCTGGTGTGAGGGACCAGCAGCGGAGGCTGGAAAGAAGACTACTACAGGTGGTAGAGCTGTGCGGATGGTATGAGAGTCGAGCCAGAGTTTTCTTTTAGGAAGACACCCTTCAGTGTATTGTCCCTTCTGATGGGTGTTTTGGAGAATCTCAAGAGGGCACCAAGACAGGCACATACCACAGAGTGAGTTCAAGATGAGTTCTGTAAACAATGGGATCTCTATGACAACAGCTCACACTCAGTGAAGTCAGAAGCTTTCCTTTTCTGGGCCCCACTCTCCAGTTCTAATGTAGTCAGAGAAATGGAAACCTTGAGAGTGAGGGGAGGAACTGATCTTATCTGCATTCTCTGCTATGTATATTGAGTCACTATAGTGAGGGAGGAACGTGTTTTTTAATCTGATTTATTTTGCTTAATATGATTACCAGTTTTATCCTTTTTTACATCAAATGACATGATTTTCTCTTCTTTATGGGTGAACAATATTCCATTACATATAATATATATATAATTATATAATATATATATTATTACATATTACATATGTATTATATATTATATATAATATTATATACATATTACATATTATTATATATTATTAATATATAATATATTATATAATAATATATATTATATAATATATATTATATTATATATTATATATATATTATTATATATAACATGTTTCTTTTATCCATCCATCTGTTTTTTAAAATTGTTTGTTGATACTTTTTAGGACTACATTATGATCACACTCATCACTGAGAATTTGGACCTATACATAATATATCTGAATTCCTGTTTTTTTTTCTCACCTTTCTTTCCTCCTTACACCCCTCCACCACCCTTCCTTATTTTCAAAAGTTTTGTTTCCATTTTTTAACACTTCCACAAAACAAGGATTAGAGTTCTCATTTGATCCAGCTATTGACCTGCTGGGTGTCTTCCCAAAAGAATTAAAAGCATCATAACACAGAGATACATGCACACCCATGTTAAAGTGGCACAGTTTGTAATAGCTAAATCTTGGAAACAGCCCAAATACTCATCAACTGGAGACTGAATAAAGAAATTTTTTTCATAAAATAGAGTATGACTCAGCCATAAAGAATGATACACTAGAGACATATATAGCCCAATACATGCATATTGAGGCTATACGCTAAAGTCAAATAGATAGGACACACATGTAAATATTGAATAGTTTCTCTGATGTGAGAAACTGAAAATGTAAGTGAGAGCCAAAATGTAGAATAGGTACTATAAAAGGGGATGAATAGACTTAAAGGAGAAGGGGAGAATGGGGCTTAAGAAAAAGAAAGAAGGGAAGGGAAAATTTGAGAAAAAAAAGAAAAAAATGGAAACACGGCTTTTGGAAAGTGTTAACCAGTTGAGCATGAGATAGAACTTGACTGGGACCAGACAGAATTTTTAGATGCAGAGTGAGTAGAACATATGGAGAGTTTCCAAGGTGATGTAAAGGAGATCAGTGTGCAGGAGAGCATGGTTGAAGACAGGATTTTGAGGAATTTGTAGCCAGCTCATATTTATGTTGTAAGGTTTAAATGGCTTGGTAAATTGATGCTATAGGAGCACTGTACTCACTGGAAAACTTCATCACCTGTCAAGACATGATGAAAGTTGTATCATACATAATTGACTTTCTCAAAGAATTCTTAAAATTCATTCATCAGTCTAGCATTTCTATGGTGTTAATCCTTGTTCTCATTTATTGAGTCTATTGGTACATAGGTATACATTATGATCATGTTCAACCTTAAAAATTTGTACCTATATATGATACATTTTAATTCTCATTTTTTTTCCATTTTCCTGCCCTCCTTATGACTCTACAACTCCCTACATGCAAAAGTTTGTTTTTATTTTTTTCATTTTTATGACCAAATTTTTTTCTGGTTAATCCTTATCTAATACTATTATTCTTGTAACATGACTCATGTTAGTTCACTCTGATTCTAAAGTTAATTCTTTTTTGTGTTAACTACAATGCTAATTTCTAGCATCATAATCTACTATTCAAATTTTCTATCAGAGATTTTCAATTGTGATAAGACTTTCTTTTGGGTTTTTTATTAAGTGAAAATAAGTTCCTTGACAAATAGACTTTTAAGTGTTTAATAATGCTTAATAATGAATTTTTATTTTTTTATATTGAAACACATTAAAAATCATACTCAAGCAGGCTTGAAAAGCCATGAAACAAAATAACCATTCCAAAAAATCATTATAAAACCTCTTAGACTGAGGGGATATGGGGTTTGCAGCTGCCATCAGCAGATTGTTGACACTTCAGGAGCTGGAGAAAATTGTTAATTTTCTTTGCATCAGTGAACAGGCAGCGTAATGTGTTATAAACAGCCAATAGACGATCTGGTTCTTCAAACGATGTAAAGGTCTGATGTCCAGGCCAGTAAGCATAGTCCACATTTTGTATGATTTCATGATGAAAGAACTGGACAACAAAAAGACAATCATTTATTAATAGCAGTATTAATATTTTATATTCTTGTCTTGTTCTGTTGCTAAATTTAGATTTGGGAAGTAATGGGATACAAAAATTTAGCCAAAGCATAAGTTTTCATGCCCATCACATCATAAATCAATTAGTCATCTAAAATGTAGAAGCAAAATGCAGTTACTGTTTTTTTGGATATGCAAGTAATCACAGATAAAGTGTGTTTCTACAAGAGTGGACAAGTGGAGATCCAAAAATTCACTGCGTGTATTTGAACAAGAAATGATGGAAAGCCCCCTCCCTTTCTTGTGCTAAGGAATTTTATACTGCTCAAAATAGTCCCTGATGTTGCACTTATACTACATTTCTTCTAATAGTCCAGAGTTCACTTGTCATTGTTTTGACCTAAATCTATTCTTAATATTGTATCTTTAAAGTCATTTTAGAAGATGAGTACTGTACTCAATAATTTATAGTGCTCTCAAGTCATGACTGACACAACGACTGACTCTCTTATTCCACCCAGTGAATGTACATCCCTAATTTCCATCTGAAATAGCTTATTTCTTTTGTATTTCCTAGGGCAATAATTGTTGAGAAAAAATTGTTTATCAGGAAGGTGCTCGCAGCAACTCCCATGGTGATAGCTGTGGCTGTTGGAAGAGGAAGACTGTGCTTCAGTCTGTGCAGGAGAGACAGCATTGGGTCTTTTGCCTGTTTACCTGTGCAAGCCAGGAAACCCTCAGAACCCAGAGATCCAGTCACACTGTGCTTCCGCTGAACATGTCAGCTCACTTCCAGATCCACAAGGTGCAAATGGAGGATAATTATAGACCCTGATCTGCTTATTCTCCTACAGAATAAAAATAGATTTCACTAAAGTTTGAATCATGTGTGTTCATATTTTATCTTGATTTCTTTTTTTATTAACTTTTGGAATTTGAGTCCTGTGACAATATTTCCTGATATATGTACTATGATATGCACTGTAATATATAAGATGTGGAGAAAAAAAGACATAAAAATCAGTCATCATGGAGTAAATTAATTACCTCTGAAGCCATCTGACAGTAATGAAAATAATTTGAAATTATGGTTTTTGTTTATTATGATCTTTGGTTAATATATTCTTTTTATTTGTGTTGGAGATAGTTTTTTCCTATAAAAATAACAAAAGGTATCATACCTATTAAAATACTAGAAGTGTAAAATTGCTTCTGGTGTTGTTTCTATAATCATGCACAATTTTTATACCTGCATTTCTCAAAGAATATCAGAAAGGCCTTATATCTTTTGTCTCACTAATGTTAGAATTTTGCTATAAAAAGGAGATAAATATTTACAATATCAATTCAGTCGAGATATGGTGTTATTTCTGAAGGTTAAACATAATGATATAAATTTTCATGTAGAAAAAATGGGGTAACCAAGACTTTTGATGACTTTGTATAAATTGTAACACAGTGTGTATTCCTGAATAGAATCAGCTCTTTTTTGGAGATATTTTAACCCCGAATTCTTGTGGGACAGAACTGGTGTTATGGCTTCCTCAGTTTTCTCTGACTAAAGGTATGGAGCAGATCATCCTATATCATTGTGACTTTTTCTTATTTCCATTCTCTAATTCTCTGATGTAAGAAGGGAAGAGAAAGAATATGACCAATATTCCTGAGTGCTTACCTTGAGATACTTTGATGAAGCCATTTCTTTGGTAGATTCTCTGCTCTTATTTTCTTTCATTGAGAAATATTTAGTCACTGACTAACCCCAGGGAGGGATAAGTCCTTGGGGGCAGTAGGGACACTCCTGTCAGACAGCAAGCCCCAACAATCATTCACAGTAAAATCTACTCTGTGATTGACTAAGGCTATTATGGAAGCCTTAAAGCCATCTTTAAGACCAAGATGGAACATTGGTCTTAAATGTTGTTCACACAAAGTAAAACACTAAAATGCTTCTCACAGAAGGAAACTCATTATTAGAAAACCAAGAGACATCAAAAGGCTGCTCACCTGGCTATATATCTGACTTGTGATTTCTTGAAGTTCATTGTTTTCATCAGCAATAATCTCTACTTGGCATGAGAGAGAATGGTTGAATTTTGGCAGGTGATGTGCTTCCTGGGCCAGGAACTCCAGAGGTTTATTCCAGGAGTACAGCAAACGGATCACCAATCTGATAATCTCTTCATGCTATACATCCAGTTTGAAACAATAAAATTAAAATAATTGGGATACAGCTGGTTTAGTTTCTGCATATAAGACATTTTCTCATAGAAGTCAAAGTAATATATATCTTTCTTATATCCATGTGTAGATAAAATTTTTCTGTAGGTAATCTAAGTTGAAAGAAAAAAGCGATTTCATCTATTGGTGTACATTGCACTATAGCACAACAGACAAAAAATGGCTATGGAAATAACTACTTTTTTCTAAAGAGAGCTACAGTGGATACCATTTGATTTTGTTTCTCATTTGAAATTTTGTCTTTAAAAATGTTAACATTTTGTTTTTGTTAAGGATACAGAAGAGAGAAGTAGTAACAGAAAAAATTATGGCATGTTTAAGTAATTAATACTTGGTGTCTAGGTTCTGGTGGCATCATAATAGAGGATGGAGTTGCATATATGAGAAACATGAGACCATTCAGAGATGCCACAGATCAGAAAGGGGTCATTAATACAACACTGCCATTGCAGAAGTCATGAATAACTCACAATAAATAAAACATTCTGCATCTCTCACATATGTACATGGATGTCTCATTCAGTTTAAATTCCCACATGCCATAATATATATGATCTTAGGTGCCAGGTATTGGTTAAAGTAATATGATCTGTATGGTCAGTTTCTGATTCCAGTACAATCTCCATTTAATCTTGGATTGTATGTATTTTTCAACAACTACATAAAGAACTTTTTCTTTAGTTGTTTACTCTTCCCCTGTTTTCTCTGCAGTGTGACTACTTCTAGGACTAATCACAGAACCTCAAAGAGCTTGGGCCGGGCAGAGCCAGTCACAGCTTCAAGTATTCTTGTGGAGTAGTGCTAGGAACTCACTGATGTTAACGCGGTCATCGTCCAGTCAGCTGGAGTGGGGATGATGACAGTGTGGCACAATTTTATGAATTGAGCGAACAAGGATGAGTTCTGAGAAAACTGCCTTTTCTGAAAATTTTAAAAATATTTCAATTAGTTGAGATTTGTAAATTGAAAATATGAATCTACTATGAAAATAATAATACATTTGAGGGATTCATAATTCATTGTGAATAATGAAAGTTACTTAAATTCTGAATCTAAAGAATTATGAAAGCAAAGATTTGGGGCCAAGGATTTAGCTCAGTAAGATAGCATCTGCCTGGCAAGCTGGAGTTCAATACCCAGTACAGAAAGTACAACTATTTAGCTTACTGGTTATATTATCTCTATAGTCTCACTGTCTTTAATCCACTTTTTTCAATCTGTCCCCCTCTTCCCTAATGTGACAGGCCTTTATTGTTCCATCCTTTCCACAAGTTACTGTTTAAAATGCAAAGCATAAAGTAGTAAAAACTACAAAGCCATAAGTATTTAGGTTTATTTCTTTAGTATTTCAGCCCCAAACCACCTTGTATATGTATCTGAGACTTTCTATTTAATTTTTTTCTATGGGTCCAAATGGATATTTCATCTTTAAACAGACATTAGAACTCATATTTCTTTCAATTATCTCTTTAATCCATAAATATGAATATTCAAAATACAAATCTTTTATTTTGAGAAGATAAATGTTAAAATACAGAAAAAAATTAGTAAATTAAAAACAAAGAATTGAGATTAAGCCAAAGAGAAACATAATGACTTTAAAGTATGAATGATAATTTGGAAATTAAAGATGACCAATAACACTGAAGAATGAAAGAAATAGGAATGAATAAAAAGAACTGTATGAATTTATGTGTGTTTCATAAACATTAGGCCATGTTTTCCATGGAGATCCCTGGATGTTATAAACCCCCTGGCCTAAAAGAGAGATGAGACAATGTTCAAATATTTTGGAAGGAAGACAGGACATGTGTCATTTTCTAAACTAATCTTTTGTTTTTTATTGACTAATTAATATAGCTGTATTTTATTCATTTTCTTTTTCATTGATTCTATTGATACATTTTATATATACATCATGATCACACCTAACATCTAGAATTTGTACCAGTATATATCATGACTTAATTCTCATTTTTTCCCATTTCCCTGCCCACCATACAGCCCTCTGCCCCATATACATGTTTGTTTCCTTTTTCAATATCACATTTTTTTCTTTTCCTTTATTACTTACCCTTACCTCCCTTTTGCACTTTGAATATTTTCTATTTCACAATATCTATCATACTTTCTAAAACTTATTTACATCTTCAGTTTCTCCTATCAGAGAAAGGATATGGTATTTACATATTTATGACCTATTTATTTTACTTATGATTTTGTCCTCAATGTACATTCAGTTGAGTATAAATAACTCAAAATTATCATTCTTTATGGCAGAATAATACTCCATTTTACTTTTTTTTTTCTTTTTTTTTTCTTTTTTTTTTCTAATCTTTATTGGTACATTAAATATACACATCATGATTGCACTCCATAATGGGGATTTGTACCAGTATAAGACACAACTTAATTCTCATTTTTTCCCATAGCCCTACCCACCCTACTACCCCCCCATATACACAAAATTTGTTTCCTTACTTTTTTGTTACAATCTCAACATTGTCCCACTTCACCTTATTTTACATTGAGCATTTTCTATTGCACAATATATAACATACAATGCTAGGACTCATTTACATCTTCATTTTCTCGTACCAGAGAAAAGATGCGATATGTACCTATCTGTGACCTATTTATTTCACTTATGAGGATATTCTCAAGGTATGTCCAGTTAAGTAGAAATGATTCAAGCTTATCATTTTTTATGGCAGAGTAGTACTCCATTCTATAGAAGAACCACAGCTTTTTTATCCAGTCTCCAGTTGATGGACATTTGGGTTGTTTCCAAGATTTATCATCACAAACTGAGTTGCTATAAACATGGGTGCACATATGTTACTGTGATATAAATTTTTAAATTCTTTCATGCATATACCTATTAGGGGAATTGCAGGGTCAAATGAAACCTGTTATCTTAGTTTTTAGCCTTTCATTTTTAAATATCACCTCCTACAGTGGAAATTTTGAAAAATAGTTTCTATGTGCTGAGATTTCTAAAAGATATTAAAAGCAAAAGCAAGAAATCAATAGTTGGTACTCCTTAAGTCTGCTTAAAAGTGGTATTTGTCAGGTGTTTAAATTATTAAAAATTAAGCATATTAAATAATTTTAAAAATCTTTTAACTCTTTTAGAAACTGAGATTTAGTAAAATTTCCCTTTCCTCTTTTCCCAAGGTTAATATATGACACATATTTTAAACATTTCATTATATATTTGAAATTTGGGCATTGAGTTCTTCATGTTTACATTTTAGTGTAATCCTTCTTAGGAATGCTCCTTCAGGAAAGAGATAAGAAGTGAGATACTTACAAAATCACGAAACAATAGAGAAGATCTAGCATGCATGAGTGAAGACAAGTTGGTAGCCTCAGAATATAGTTTCTGAAGGATCATGTCACATGTGGCTCCGTCTGGACAAGTGAAATTGAAGGCCACATTCTGGCACAGGATAAAGGTTGACACCAGCACAAAGAGGGGCCCTGCTTAAAGAAAATCATAGCATCTGGGATGATCTAATTGGCAGATCATCACAAACCACACTTCCCAGGGAACACTCTTCTATCTCCACTGTCTCCAAGGGCTGACATTGTGTTGTAAGAGTTCAGAAAAAGAAGAGTCAACTCTTTCTACTGTCTCCCTAAAGGTCAGGTATTTTTCATAGTCTGAAATGTAGGTGACACTTGCATTTTCATGTTACTCACAGAAAGGCCTCTGACCATTCACATATTTGTAAATTAGGTTAATACTAATTTAAATTTTCTCTAAAAGCATGGTTTTAAAACACTATTATTTTGGTTATTTCTATGGCTTTTCAGCAATCAGAATCCCCCAGACTCTAATTTTTTAGCTAATTCACAAATATTTGTACCTCCTGAAACAGTGAGAGGAGAATCCCATATTTTATCTATATATTTTACCATTAAGTTTCATAAGAAAAAACATAGTACAACTTGGTGCCTGATATCTGGAATGAGGCAAATCCTATCATAAAATGATGCCGTATGTTAGTTCTGATCATCACCAAAATAACCACATCTATTTTCATCACATTTGGAGAAACAGTTTTAAAAAAATTTTTTGAACTTTTCAATAATCCTGAAAGATGGGCTCTGATTTTATAATATTGATTAAATATATTGAATCACCAGGCTCAGAATATTTAAGTGATTTTCCAAGATACCAGCTATTAGCTTGTTTGGGAGCAAAACACCCATCCTGTGATCTTTGCACTTTACCTCCTAACATCCTGCACACCTGTTCTGTCTGTATCTGTGATGGAAGCCCACATCTGTCAACACAGGGTGCAGTGTCTGAAGAGGTTGCTGTCATTCCTCAGAAGAACAGCTCTCTGCACTGCACTGGAGGACAAAAGGGGACCTTGGAAGATAGATCATATCCTTTTGCTTTGCTCTATAAAACTCCCATTTAAAAATCTTTAATAGTCAAATGAATTTGTGAATATAATGTTTTAGCATATGGAAAGATATGGGTTTCTTAGTAAAAATTTACACTCACAAATGAAACACCAGGTTGTTACCAAACAGAAAAGCACTTTTTACCTTCAGTGGCAATACTCCAGAAGAATTTCTCATACAAAAACATACTAAAAGGTGACTGAGCTCCACAGATCCTTGATAAATAGCATTCAAATTCTCCAAGATGAAAGTAGTCGAATACTATCTATATTTGAAAAACTCCTAAACAGAATGCCTCTATGATAAAAAAAATCCCTAAAATTATTTGTTACATTATGTAACTAAATGTTCTATTAGTGGCAAAATTAAAAGAATGGGATATGATTTATACAACAGTACTTTACTTTTCCAAAATAGTAATGAATTAAAATTTACTTTCTGCAAGCTATAGTAAAATAATATTGGAAATTGATATTTTCTATACATCTGTAAATGAAATGTGCATTATGGACAGAGAAATTGATGTAAGAGCTCTGGAAAACTAATACCTGGATAAGTGCTCTTTAATTCTGAGTATGTTGGTATGCACATTTATCATTCCACTAATTTTTAAGTAAACATAAAATATGGAAATGTGTTGCTGTGAGTATAATACAAAATTTATGGTTATTTTTAACTTCATTTTATGCACAAGTCTCTAAAGAAATAAAGAAATTGTTTTTAAGTACCCTGCTTTTCATTTTGAAAAGTTATTTGGAATAAGAGACCAGTATAAGATGCATATGTGTCGTTATCCATACACTGTGACTCCAGAATTGAAAATTTTCTTAGGTTGACTCAAGCAGATCAAATCATGTACCAAAAAATATTAGTCCCCCTGCCCGGGAGCTGCGATAGATTGGATTCATTGGTTCTCATGTTTCAGAATATCTCATAGTCAATAGTAGGGCTTTTTGTGCTAATCTCTCATTCTAGGTTTTGTCATATGTATTGGAGAATGTTTAGCAGCACCAATATTAGCCTTCCTCTGCCTTCACTACCTCCACTAACACAATGCCTAAGTTTTACAGCTATTGCCAAATAGCTGAAAATACGAAAGACCAGCATTGGAGGACTCCCGAGTCATTCTATGGTGCCCTGAGCATTTCCTTTCCAGAGAAACGGATATTTCTTTTTTTTTTTAATTATCTTTATTGGTACATTAAATATACACATCATGATTGCACTCCATAATGGGGATTTGTACCAGTATAAGACACAACTTAATTCTCATTTTTTCCCATAGCCCCACCCACCCTACCACCCCCCCATATATATAAAATTTGTTTCCTTACTTTTTTGTTACAACCTCCACATTGTCCCCTTTCACCTTATTTTACATTGGGCATTTTCTATTTCACAATTTATAACATACAATGCTAGGACTCATTTAATATTTCTGCTACACTTCATAAACCTGAAACTTCTTTTTGCAAGATAAAAACATATATATTAACTCATACAGGAGTGTGGATGTTATCAAGAACTCCCTGAGTTGCTTCACATACCTTTGCCCTTGATGTCCATAGTGGTAGCAATAGCAAGTGTACTTCACAAGAGAAGGACTGGCCGTCCCACCTGCAAAGTCATAAGTTGATTTCTAAGCCTTTGGTATCTTCATGGATGCACTCAATCAGACACCTACCTTTCTTTTCCAGTCCCCTATTTTTATCATCAAGGTTGCTCACAATTTCATACAACAAATGTTATTTTATGTATCATTAATATTAAGGAAGATATACAGGTTAGGAACGATGGATTTTGATTAATTAGCCCAAAAGAAAATGAGAGAAATAATGAAAGTAAACTCTGGAAACGTGTGGGCTGGAAAACCGTTGAAGTTATTACTTTAAATTTTACTGTCATTTCCCTGTATTATCTTAAATATCAATGTATTCACTCATGAAAAAGTCACTTGTTATCAATTATAGAAAGTCTCCTTGAAGAATGGTCAGTGAATCAAATTTCAAAATGTATTAACAAAGTAATATGAGACATAAAATAAAGAAGAAAATAGTATTACAATATCTCATACAAATTGATAAGATTTATGTCATTTTCCACACTTGTGAATTCTATTTTCTTCTCTTTAAAATAAAATATCATGTGATGCTTTGTTCAATAATATATTTTTCTTTTCTTTCTTATTTTTGATTTTAACTATAAGTAAACTTTTATTCCCTATATGCAGCTTAAGAAAGATAATTAGAGAAACTACACCCAAATGTATAAAACTAATTATCCTATGGTTGTGTAGGAAAGATAATAGCATCAATAGAAATTGGAGGTGATATTAAGATGTCAAAATAAAAAATAAAGCATTTAACACATTAATGTACACTCATGTCTAAGAGGTGCAGTACACCATCACTGACCCTAGTGAATTTCATTTTTGGATGAAAACTAGGTTTTAAGGGAAAATACACACCTAAGTACATATACTCACAAATATCTAGTAGACAATGTGTACACCAAATTTCTAGCTTACTATTTCTACCTTATCAAGGATAGAGTTTGATAAACTGAGATTATTTTATGTTCAGTTTGCCTTCTCTGTCCCAAGTTACTCTGGCTCAGAGAACCAGGGTGAAAAAAATTAACCTTTTATGGACTTGAAAGTTCCAAATCCCACTTAGAGATTCCTACATGATCAGAGTAAAATGAATAAGAGTGAATTTGATGGTGACTTTCTCTAAAAATTATAACAATGCATCAAAAGCAGCATGAAAATTTTAATTTCACTTTTACTATCTCTGATAATAAATAGATAAATAAGGAAATTTAAAAATAATCTCTTCCTATGAATGGTCTTTCATTTTCATATAGTGTTTAGTACTACATATGTACTTTAACAATATTACTACAAATGTTAAACAATCATCTCTGAAAGTTGATATTCTAATTCTCTTAGCTAAAGCAGTGATGGAGTTTGAATTATAAATAGTAAGCGCAGTGATTCATTGGCTCTGAAAATCTAAGGCCTGACTTTTTCCTGAACAATGGAAATTAGGATAATTAAGAATACAGATGAATGGAGAGAAATGAATGCTTTCTAACACTTCTTTTTCTCCGAAATGCTTAAAAGTGAGAAATTCTCCTGTAAGAGTTGACATAATTATTATTAAAATATAAAAACTTTTCAACTTTTATAGAAAGCCAGGGTAAGAGAGGTCTATGAAAACTTGAGTTGCATGTATTCACTGGAGGACAACTGGTTAAATGAACTCTAAAGAAAAATTACTCAGTAAAATCTATTGTGTTTTTTTTTTTTTTTGCTCCTTTGTCTTTCATGTGTCCCATGACTGTGATATTGCAAAAGCTAAACAATGAAAATGCATATTATTAAGCAGAATCATAGTGGTCATATATAAGTATGATATATGCCACCACTTTACTTTAATAATTGGATGCGCTTTTTATGCTTATCAAAGTGTGTCCTTAAAATAGAACAATATAAAAATAAGCAAGAATGGCTTATTTGCTGTAAATATTTCATCATCCAGTACATTTCCCCATAAGAATTTGTCAAAATATCTTTACTACGTGTGAATTTCTATTTTATTTATTTATTAAATATAATATAAATATTATAAATAAAGTATAGATTTTCTTATAGTCAGTTATTACATAGTGATAAAAAAGTATTTTTAATTTGTGGTTGACATAGAAAAATAAAGGGACCTTTATTAGGAATCATTCCTTCCTATCATGATCTATTTATCAAAAACAACTAAAACATATAACAATGGTATTTTGAGAAATAGGGAACAAAAATTTTCAGAGCAATGAGGAAGATATTTTAAAATAAGGAGATAGAATTTTGGCTAATTCTTATTATAATAAAGTCAATAAAATTGAAGCTTAAAAATACAGGAAGGTACTTGCAGCCACAATGTAAATATGATTATGTTAATATTTCAGGGTTTATATTTGGATGATATTCAATATAGTAGAGTCAAATTATAGTTGTAAGTGTACAGGGTAAGGTTCTTTAGAAGAGCAAAATCAACAGACTATGTAGTCAGCACACACATAAAATATTCAAGGTGATATATTAAGCTTGCAGGTTCAGAGTCAATAGTGGTTGACTATATGCTGAAGATCCAGAAACTCCAGTAGTTCTTTTGCAAAAGATTTTATAGATCACAGAAGAAAATAGATTTAAAAAGCAATACCACTCCATCTTAAAACCTCAAACCTACCTGAAGAGTTGTGGGTTGAGGCTGAGTTGTGTAGCTAAGGAAACCGGAGCTTCAAAGTATAGCTTCAGACTCTTTCTTTCCTCCCCTTTTATTCTACCTGACATCCAAGACCATTGGAGGATGCTATCCACAGTCACCTCAGGTCCTCCTCAGTCAGTTTGGTGACTTGAATACCAGTCATATCTGAGTCATGCCAAAGGTAGGGACTGAATTGGGCTTTCAATCTGATAGGCATTTTAATCCAGTCAAGTAGACATGTCATAATTTGCAGTGCCATGTCAACCCCACAACTAGAACTAGTTCTTTAAACTACACTAAAATTACAAATACAAATAATAATACCTTCAATGTGATATAAGAGAACTACTCTGAAAGGAACTAGAAACATCTTAATCTTTCATAAAATATTAAGACACAAAGATTCCTTTGTGCAATGTTCACACTTCTGATGACATTAAATTGTGAAATAGGAACAAAATGTTCAAAAGGAGAGTAGCTGGGTGGGGGTAGGAAAAAGTAAAGAAGGGAAAGGAAAAAACTTGATGGTAAAAGGAAAAAAGTAGAAATGAAGCTTTAATATGCAAGGAGGTGGGGGTGAAGAGAGAGCAGGACAGAGGGAAAAAGTAAGAATCAATATATATTATGTACAGGTACAAACTGTCTAAGAGGAATATGATCATAATGTGTTTCTAAAATATACCAATAAACTCAATTTATTTTAAAAAGTTTAAATGATGATTCAGTATTTAATTACTAAATTAAGTCAATAATTTATATCATCTGCAAATGAAACAAAATATGTATACACATATAAATGTATATATACATATAAATTATGTATTCCAATCATATACTTCTTTATCTCTATATTAAAGCATTACTTTAATTTCTCCTTCATAGTCTGAATCAATCACTCTGTTAGCACCATAATCCTTTGTCTAGGGTGTTGAGCTAGATGTATAAAGGGCTCAGAATAGTTAGGAGAGATTCTCATATTACATTTCAATAGGGTCACTGTTTATCTGCTTGGTAAAAGCTTTCTTCTTTATGGAACTGACTTCTAGTTTAGTAGAGCATATGGTCAGAGGAACAGAAAGGAATGTATCATTAGTGGGTCTTGGAGAATAAAGGCCTGTGATACCATTCACATACTCACCATTTGATTCTTGGATCCACGAAGCTTGGTTTTGAAGGAAATATACCAGGTGTTGGATTCTCAGTAAAAGTATATACAGCCTTCTATGTAACATTTTACAGCCTTGTAAGGAATTACAGCATAGCAGCCCTGTGACTATATCTTCAAAAGACCCTTTTGTCATTGTTTCAATCCTTCTGTTTATAAATAATCAGAAACAAGTTAAGACCAGTGAGTTCCATGAGCATGAGCTCATTGTCATACTTTCTTGGCCTTCCAAAGCATTCCTTGGTAAGAATCAATGCGGTATAGGAGAATATGAGTTGTCAACAGAAGATGGCACAAACTTGCTACTCTTAAATACAAACATAAAACCTAAAATTTTTTGTAATGTTATTAAATATTCTATTATTTGTATTCACCTTCAATGAATTTTAGTAAAGTTCACATGGATACAACAAAACTGTTTTACGTATATAGCAATCCAAAATTACAAATTTGTTTATTAAGACTTATCTTTATAGAAGTGATATTTTGATAGGAAATTTCATGGCTTTGAATGAAAGAATATGCTTATTTTTTCAAAACAAATTTAATAGGTTAACTGTTAATAAGTTATATAGAATTATATAAACTAAATTGCTGCATAAGCAAAGAAATATTGAACTATGTTTATAGTCCATTTTTAAATTCTATTTTTATTTTATTATTTTTTTCAGAGTTTATACCTGTGAGACTGTGACAGAATAACTTATTCCAAAATGCAACACATATGACCGGCCATATTCAAATTCATATTTTGTGAAAATTTCTAATAGCATTTTTGCATGAAACTCTCCAATCCAGCTGTGACTAACAACTTCCTAACCTTATAGAAGAATCATGAAATTAGATAAAGTATCCACTTGCAACAACACCTTTCTGCACAGGATTTATCTGATCACGTATTTAATGTGTTCAGAATATGTACAGGTGCAAACTTTGAATCATAATTTGAATCATAATTTGAATCATAATTAAAGATACTACATCCTGTTTGAATTATCATTTGCTACAAAATAAGGAAGCAGTACAACCAAAATTCAAACCACATGACAATTCACTCTTCTCGCTTGGGATGTTTTGTGTACACGACAGTGGGGTGCTGTTCAAGGCTTTAGCCACTTGCAAGTTTCCCAAGATATCTAATAGTGAGTGGTGGCTATAAAGTGACACCTCCATGAGGATCTGAACTGCTTCATGGAATGGAAGGAAGGTACCAAATTTAACTAAACCAAGAAATTTAGCAAGAAACACTAATGATTTTTATAAGCGCACTACTGACTTTTATGACCATCTGACCATGGAAACATCTCTTTCCCCATAATCATCAGCCAGACCACAGGAAAGAGAAATGACGACACAATCTCCCAGTGGGAGTGGAATCAACATGAAGAGAAGTCATGCGATGAAGGGACTGTTGTGTTCATCTCAGACAACATAAATGATCAATGTGCTATTTTGCTATTATGTGTATCTCTTAAAAATTAATGCAAATAATGTTTGATGTCTTCCTTCTAATTCATAATTTTTATTCAAAAAACAGCAATTTCTTCATATTGTACTTATGAGATGCCAGTCTAACAGGTCACACAAATGGATCTGGCCAAAATACTGTTTCTAAATCCATTTTTTATAAACTCCCATATATGTCTTCCAAAGGAAAAAATGTCACATGATTGTTTTTTTCTTTTCAGAATCTAGACTAGCAGTCAACAAACATACTTTTTTTTTGAGACATAGTCTCCTTTTGTAGTTCAGGCTGGCCCTGAGGTCACTATGTAGCCCAGGCAAGCCTCAAACTCACAGCAGTCCTCCTGCCTCTGCCTCTTGAGTGCTGAAATTACAGGCATGAGCCACCACACCTGGCACTGTGGCACATGGTACTTATTGCTTGGGGACATGAGTTATATGCCCAACACTGTTGTATGTGGTTATGGAGAATTGAACTAGGGATCTTATGCTTGCAAAGCAAGAGCCAGAACCACTGAGCTAAATCCCTGACCCAACAAACATATTCTTAATGAGCTAGATAATATACATTTTGCACTTTGTAAGGTAAGAATATTAGCCAGTAGGTGTATACTCACACAATTATTTAAAATTTGGTTGTTTAAAAAGTTGAATACTATTTTTAGCTCATGAGATTTTCCAAAACAGAAGCTGATAAGTTAATACTTGTTTGAAAACAAGTTTCACCACCTTTGTCTTAAATCATTATGAAGTCCATGAGCAAATTTTTATTTCATTTTATGAATAGATGTATATATTGGATATCTGCCTCTTTCATACACAAGGGAAAGTTTTCAATTTTAATGGTATTAACTTAATTCCAAATAATCACTCTGGCATGTTTTGATGAGCTTTTCGTAAGACTGGTCATAAAGAAAGTTACAAGATTAGTCTGGAGTTGAATACAGAATATCTAGAATATCTTTTCATTACTTACTTTTGAAATCTTTTTCTAGATATCAAAATTCCATCTTTTATTATAATGACTTAGAATTAAAATTTATATTTTAACTTTTTCAGTATTTTAAATGTCTTTCCAATTTCTTCTATTATCTACTAATAAATGATGAGCCAAATGTTAGCTAATCATAGTTTTCCTATGCTTATTGCATTTTTATTTCTCTTTTTAAAAAGTTTTCTAGTTACATTTGTTGTATCCTTATATATCCTTTTCTTTGTACATATTCTGCTCAATTTTTATTGAGTTTGTCTACACATAATTATGAATATTATTGTCAGCTTAAGAAGTTTTGAAAAATATTTATCAACTTTTACCTTTCTGTTCACTGTTGAATGATTTTATGTTGCTTCTCACCTTTCTGAACCTCTTTTTATGATTTTCAGGATTTTTTTCTTATTCTTCACCTTGAGTGAATTTTATTACACTTTCATTTTATCTTACTATTTTGTAATTTCCATTTACTAATAACATCTTCTGTCAGTTATTAAAATTGAGTACTATGCTTTCTAGAATATTTTTTCCTACTTTGCAGAGATTCCCACATTTTCTTTCTAAGAATAATTATTGTCTTGCTGGAAAGTACTTGATTCCACTTAAATGCTAATTTTTTCCACAAAGGTGATGTTTTTCTTCTAGTTTTGCTGGCCCAACATTTTTCAGGGAAGCACGAACTTTTCATGTAAAATTTTATATTCTGGTATTTCATAGTAGATATTGTTAAGAGCAGTCAGTAGTACATAAGCCATCTGCTGAGAATGAGCTGCTTTGAAATTATCTTTACAAAATTAGTCAAATGCTGTTAATCTCAACACACACACACACACACACACACACACACACACACACACGTGCACACACACACACACACACACACACAAATACCTGACATACTACTTAAAGAAAGACAAATTTATTTTTGGCTTATGCTGCATGTGCTTAACCAGCTCCAGGACAGAAGCAGTATAGAAGAGGGGTATGAGATATAAAAGATACTCAACACATATCAGGAAGAAGCCATTGACCATAGAAGCTGAAGATTAGAATATATTCTTAAAAATCATATGATTATATACCCAATTCCTTCTTATGATATCTTTCTTCATGAAAGAATTTTGGAGGACATTTTAGGAGGTAACTGGGACAGAATTAATAATTATTATTTTTATATGGAAAACTGTTAACAAATTGTAATCCAGAGCTGTGACATGGAATTGTAATGCTCCAGAAAGCAAAATATTTAATAGAATACTCAGTATTATAAAAAGCACTGCATTTCAGTTGATGTTTAGAAAATATTACACAATTATATCTTTCATTATTAAACAGAGATTTCTCTTTATGCTATGACATAGCCAAACATGACCACAAAGTTTGGAAAAAACTGAAATTCTTTTATTTCATCAAAAATTGGAAAAACTGCTATCCATATTATACTTCCCAGACACCAAGTTCGTACTCTAATTCTGTCCTTCTGACCGTCTTTTCCTCAACCCCTTATGTAAACAACTTTGTTCCGTGTCAACTCTATGACCTGATGGGAGGAACTTGCAGGAAAGAGGAATTAGAAAAGTTTAGAACCAGAGACCACAGAGCTCTCAGAACAGGAGATTATGCACTTTGTTTGGAAAGGAAAACACAATATTTAATTGTTTGTAGTCTCTAATACTAAAATTCATCTAAAAACATGGAAGAGTCTTACACAAGCCCCACTAAACATGACTGCCATGGTTTAGGTAATTGAGTTGCTAAAATAAAAGTTGCTGAGTGAAGAAGGTGGGGCCTAAGAGGAGAAGGAAGTCAGGGGATCCTAGCGGGTAAACAGAAACTCTGGGGACCAGGGAAGTGTTCTGTCTGCTGCCTTTTCAGCTGTGTTAATATTCACCCACACTCAATAGATCTACTGTTTTTTTGTCTATTTGTTGTATATGTTATTTTATTTGTTGTATTTGTTATATTTTACACTAGAATGGTTTTTCTTTAAAAAAAATAATGCTGAATTGACTATTTGTTTTTTGCAGAACAAACTAAAAAAGATAGTGCCAAAATGTTACAAGGGGAAAAGTAAAAGCTTCATATGAGTAAGTTCTAGATACTGAGGAAAGCCAAGAGGCCTGCTTCATGTGAAAAAAATGGGCACAAAAGAGCACTGGTGTAAATGCTATGTGAAAGGGTGTCCTGCGTGGAAAGGAAGTCTGGATTCATGGATTCTGAGGGACAGTTCAAGGTTTAAATGCATATCTTTAAATTCAAGCATCATATCCATATAATATTTCATTAAAACATATTTCCATTAAAATTAAATTAATTTTGACAGATACATAAAACTGAAAATTTTACATATTGTTGAACCTAGTGTTTTAATATGCATATTCAGTGAGTGATGTTTAAGTGTTTATGTACAATTAAATAAAGTTTACAATTTATTTGTGGTGAAAATTTTCTATATTCTTTTCTCTAGTTTTTGCAAGACAGTTTGTTATGTTTTCTTTGATCACCACACTGACAGTGACACAGACATTTTATTGTAACAGGACAAATTGACTTGGGGTTGACTCTCCATCCTTTCTAGCCTCTGTTCTCATAGATACTGGCAATACCATTGTCCTTAGCACTTTTATGAGATGAATGGATTTAGATTTTACATGAGTGGGGTCATTCTGGGATCATTCTGACTTTGAATTTCTGTGCCTGGCTTGTTATAAAGAACAAAATGATCTCCAGAGTGAGGGACATCACAAATGACACAATGTTGTTTTTTATACCTGGGTAGGAACTTATCTTGTATGTGAACTACATTTTGTCTGTATGTCCACAGCTGGATGTTTATGTTGTTACAATTTTTTAGCTAATGTGCATATTAAACAATAACTTAGACTGTATCTTTGGCATGCTGTATTTGCTCTTAATACCTGCCCAGAAGTGAGATGTGTAAGGGTTATATGTTCTGTGTCTCATGATTTCTGAGATGCGGTACTATTTCCACAATAGCTATCTTGAGTGATGTTCCCACATATAACACAGCACAGAAAGATTTCATTTTTCCTCCACATGCATCAGGAGACACATGTGTTTAGTCTTTTTGATATTATCTACTCATGGGGTGAAGATGATGTTTCATCATGTCTTTGGTTTCCTTTGAAGCAAATGCAAAGCAGCTGAGCTTCAGCTTTAGGTCTTTAATTTGTGTTTTTTGTTTGTTTGTTGTTTGTTCCCTGTAATACATAATCTGTGTGGCCCAATAGAACACTAATCTTGACATCAGGTTCCAACAACCTCCCAAATAGCTGCAATTAAAAATATGCAGTGCCACCAGCGATTTAGCTCAGTAATTCCTGCACCTGCCTGGCAAGTGCAACAGTTCAATCCCCCATACCACATACCACAGTGACGGGCATGATGGCTCATTCCTGTAATCCCAGCACTCAGGAGGCAGAGGCAGGAGGATTTCTGTGAGTTCAAAGCTAACCTGGGGTAGCCATAGTGAGTTCAGGCCAGCCTGAACTACAAAGCAAGACTCTGTCTCAAAAAACAAAAAAAACAAAACAAACAAACAAAAAACCAAGACATGCAATACCAATGCTGTTTAATTTACATTTTCCACTCAAAATAAGTTATTCAACTGCTTATAATCATGATATATTTGAGATAATTTATGTACAGTTCACTTTATTTTAAAATTAAAGCAAATTTAAAAATATATTTTAAATATGACCTTTATACTTGAAAGAAAAGGCCAGTAACAGAAAAGTCTTATTTTCTAGAAAGCAAACAGAAATTTTAAAAAACAGTGTAGTTGTGATCCACAAAATTGTTATAATATGCATGATGTTTAATAAGTTAATGTGAGAAATTTTGAGAGGGAGAAGGTGGACATTGATCAAGATGACCCAGGTGTAACTTAGAACATAGATTTCATGAAACAATGAAAAAGATTCCAGCGAAAATTGTGGAGGTCATCTCAAAAACTAAGCCCTTTACGTTTTTACCTCAAATTCAATTGCCTTCATAAAGAAAAATTATAGTACAATAAAGTGATTCTTATGTTTTACCCACAGGAAAGAATAACTCCTGCAAATATATAGTATTCCTTTTTTTTAAGACAGGGTCTCACTTTGTAGTTCAGGCTGACCCTGAACACACTGTGTAGCCCATAGGAGCCTCAAACTCACAGCAATTCTCCTGTCTCTACCTCCGGAGTGCTGGGATTACAGGCGTAAGCCACCACACTAGTGTTGTGGTATGTGATACTGATTGCTGGTGGGCATGAGTATTCATGCCTGGCATTGTTATTTATGGTTACTGGGGATCAAACCCAGGTCCTTACACTTGTAAGGCAGGTGCCAGAATCACTGAGCTATATATGATGATATATCATGTTTTTAAAGAGATATAACTGGATTTTTGGGTTCATTATCTAAACACAATACACAGCATAGCATCAGCATGGTTAGGATGATATATATCATTAGAATCATTGTAGATATGGTTATTTTTTCTCTTTTCTTTTTTGTTTTTTTTTGTTTTTTTTGTTTTTGAGACAGGGTCTCGCTTTGTGGTTCAGGCTGGCCCTGAGCACAGCCTCAAACTCATATCATAGCTATCCTCCTGCCTCTGCTTCCTGAGTGCTGGGAACACAGGTGTGAGCCACTACGCTCAGCATTATGTTATGTGGTACTGGTTGCTGCTGAGTGCCCATTATTGTAAATGGTTACCAGGGATTGAACCTGGGCCCTTGCGCTTTCAAGACAGGCGCCAGAACCACTCAGCTAAATCCCTGGCCCGATATGGTTAATTTTTCTAACCTTGGGTAAAAGTCACTTGGTCATGGTGTGTCTTTTTTAATAAATTTTCAAATATTAGTTCAAAGAATCAAGTTCAGTAATTTTGCATCTGTGCTCCTCAAGCGCACATCTGTTATTTCTGCTTTTGTTGACACATTCTGTCTTGGTATGAGAGTTATGCTGACATCATGTAATTAATTTGAGAGCATTCTTTATCTGTCAAGTATAATGAAAACACTCTCAATAGTATTATCATTAGTTTAGATAAAAATAAATAAATAAATAAAACATGGGAAGCAGAAGCAGGAATATTTCTGAGAGTTTGAGACTGCTCTGGGCTACATAGTGAGTTTAGGGCCAATCTGAACTACAAAGTAAGACTGTCTCAAAAAACTAAGTAACTAAACAATTAATTAATTAATTAACAGTAAATTCACTGAATCCTGGGGTTTTGCTCAGCTGATAGAACTCTGATGTTTGCATTCATTACATTGACTGTTAATGATTTGCTGGGAAGTTTGTATCATGTTGATTTAAAATTTCTAAGTGTGTGTTTAAGAATTTATAGATTATTTCCATATTCTTTGGATTCTAGAAAAAGTTTTAAAATTAATCTCTAATAATCCTTGGAATTTTGGTGTTTGTATGATCTACTTTTTTCAGTTTTAATTTTTTGTATGGGACGTTTCTCTAGTCTTTGTCCTTATGCAATGCATTAAGCTGATTTCATAGAACTCTGAGTAATGGTGTTATAAAAATCTATCAAGTATTCAGTGAATCAGAACACATCCTCCCTTGAATCTTAGCTACACTGAAATTTTCTTTGGGGTACGAGATATTTTATCTCCAGACAGGACACAGCAGAGAAGGCAAAAAGTTCTGTGCTTGTCTCTTGCATCTCTGAAAGCACAAATAAAACAAACTTGGTTATACTACTAGAACCAAAGTCTAGCAATGAACGCCAAGTGGTCCTGATGTCCTAACCTGTACCTTCTTCCTTGGCAATAGGTGATAGAGCTCAGAAATAGGAGCCCTGAAAAACTCAGGCCATCTCTTCACATATTGCTGAGCTTAGCAAAATCAGTGGCTTGGAGACTTAACAAAAGAGATGCTAACCCTCATAGGCACTGAATAGACTGATGCAAGTGCACATTTGTATATGAAATCTTCAAGTTTTTCAAAACATTTTTCACTGACCTACATTTTCTTTTGTAATAGAGACTAATCAAGACTTTTAAAACTGGAGTTTATCATGACATTTTATAATATATAAACCATAAATATACATGAATGTGAAAATATAGAGGAAATTTCTCTTCTTAACAAATGTAAGAAATCATGTAAGATAGTTTTTATCTGTGAAGAATTTCAAATTACCATATGATTATGTTCCAGAATTTTTAAAATACAGAAGAGCTTTACCATTTTCTTTTTTATGAGCATTGAGAAACTTGCCAGCAAATGTGGCTTCAATGTCAAATTTAACACCTGATTGTGTAAAATGACTTATTTTCTATTCTTGAAAGGAAGTCACAATCTAAAGGCAAAGAAGAAAAGATAGCCTTTTAGTATAAGCAAGGGTATCATGCATAACCAGGGTAGACACAGTTACATTACACTTATGTCTTCAGTGTATTTCAAAGACATTTGGGAGGTTATTAAGAGAACTTTAACTTTATTTTCCTAAACTACTCTTATGTGTCTGGCCCCTCTCCTGCTACAGGTTTTAAAAGAAGAGAAATCACCTACCCAGAGAGAAAAGGAAGGGTACCTGGATGGAGGTAAGCAGCCTTGGAGCGCAGCGAGGTCAGCTGCTCCCAGAGCCCCTGAGCTGAGGGTGTCATCACCTCTGTCCTGCACAGCAGTCCTGTGACCAAACATTGCCCTTTCTGGATGCATAGCGGTGTGCAGGGTCTACAGCCAGTCGTGGTTCACTGTCACCTTTCACCACCCTCACGTGACCATTTCATATGATGCTTAATATGATGAAGTATGACTCAACATTTAAAATGAGATTTTCAAAGAAATTTATTACCTAGAAGTAAATTTTCTGTGAATGAACATTTCTAACGTTAAAAGTGTGTGAGGGATTCCTTTTATTTATTTATTTTTATTTTTTTTTTTTTTGAGACAGGGTCTCACTTTGTAGTTCAGGCTGGCCCTGAGCTCAGCTTCAAACTCACATCACAGCAATCCTCCTGCCTCTGCCTCCCGAGTGCTGGGATTACAGGCATGAGCCACCACACCTGGCACTGTGGTATGTGGTACTGGCTGCTGCTGGGTGTGAGTCTCCACGCCAAGTATGGTATGTGG
The DNA here is from genome assembly GCA_004026965.1 of Petromus typicus. Lineage (NCBI taxonomy): Eukaryota > Metazoa > Chordata > Mammalia > Rodentia > Petromuridae > Petromus > Petromus typicus. The sequence goes on along the minus strand of PVIR01007840.1, from coordinate 31,894 downwards.
TTACCAGGGATCAAACCTGGGTCCTTGAGCTTGCAAGACAGGCACCAGAACCACTGAGGTAAATCCCCAGCCCCTGTGTGAGGTATTCTTAAGATCATTTCATCCCATGAAAAAAATGAAAGACAACACATCTCAGTAGTTCAGTGTGGTAGAATTATGCCATTGTGTTACTGTCTTTAATAAAGAATGATAATTTTTTAAAATGATAGAAATCTATAGTTAAAATTATTAACCATTTAAAATACACTGGCTCAGGGGCACACGGTGAAACAAAGGAGAATTGAAGATAAGACTCAGAAAACTAAAGCTACACCTATCTCTTTCACCGTGTACTAAAATAAAATCAAAGTGGATTAGAGACCTAAATATTAAAACAGACACAATAAACCTGCTATAAAACAGGTTAGGTAAAACTTTTGAAGGCGTTGGTTTAGGAAAAGATTTCATGAACAAATCCTCTATAGAACAAGAACTGGCAGAAGAAATCAACAAATGGGGTCTCATCCTACTGAGAGTCTTCTGCACAGCAAAAGAATTCACCAACAAAGTGAAAAGACAACCAACAATATGGGAAAGAACCTTTACCAGCCATTTCTCAGATGAAGGGTTATAATCTAGGATATTTACAAAGAGCTTTTAAAAATCAACTCACCTAAATTTAAAGACCCAATTCAAAAATGAGCATCTGAAATAAATACACACTTTTCAGAGGAAGAAATAAAAGTAGCTAAGAAACATATGAAGAAATGTTCAGCATCACTAATCATTTGAGAGATGCAGATGAAAACTCACTAAGATTTCATCTCACTCCACAAAGAATGGTGGCTATCTCAGAATTAGCCAGCAAAAAATGTTGGCAAGGCTTCAGAGAAGGCTGTTGTTGGGAATATAGACTCTTATAACCCCTGTGGAGATCAGTTTGGAGATTCCTCAAAAAACTACAATTAGAGGTCCAATTTGACCTTACTATTCCTCTGCTAAGTATATATACAAAAGAATTAAATGATTCATATCACAGCCACATATGTGCACCCATGTTTATAACAGTTCAATTTGTTATAGCTACATCGTGAAAACAACCAAATGTCCATCAACAGGAGACTCAATAAAAAAAGTTGTGGTTCTTTTACAGAATGGAGTATTATTCTGTCATAAAAAATTATAAAATTGAATCATTTATACTCAAATGGATGTATCTTTAGGGTATCCTCATAAGTCAAATAAGTAGGTCACATATGTGTAAATATATCTTTTCTCTGGTATGAGAAAATGAAGATGTAAATGAATTCTAGAATGTATGTTATATATTGTGAAATAGAAAATATTCAAAAGGAAATGGAGTGAAAGGGTAAATAATGAGGGGGGAAATAATGAGATTATAATAAAAAAAGAAAGAAAACAAAGCTTATGTATATAGAGGGCAGGGGTGGTAGGATGGGCAAGGGAATGGGAAAAATGTGAATTAAATTGTGTCATATATTGGTACAAATTCTCATTGTTGAATGCAACTATGATGTGTATATGCAGTGTACCAATAAAGATTTCAATAAAGAAAAAATAGCCAGCAGACTGCCAAGGCCACTGTGCAAACACAGATTACCAGGATCTTTGAGGATGGAGTGGTCAGAAAGAGTGAATGGTTACTCCAGTACTTCTCATCATTTTTATCATAACATCAATAGGAGTTACTTGAGCTCTAAGAATGAGTTTTTATGGGATTATTGTGAACCAGCTATCTAACTTTTGTTTTTGTTAGTTTGGTGTTTTCTACTATTGTTAAATCATTTATTTGTCCTTATAGCACCATTTCTAATAACATTGCTCTGGAAGATACACAAAATTTCAGAATCTTATGTAGGGAAAATGAATACGCTCTGAAACCATAATGTAAATTGAAATAAATAATTATATTATTACAAAACTACTTCACTTTTATGATAACATTAATATGTAGATACATGAAGAAGAAAAAGAAATGACAGGTAACATTGAGCTAGACTTCTTGGAGATGATAACAAGGGGAAGTAAGAAGATAAGTAGAGGATATAGTATTTATAACAATTGAAACGTGTGAACATAGTCTAATTTCCCAAAGCAAATGTAATAACTGTTGCATAACAAATAAATGAATTTTAAAAGAAAAATGAAATGAAATACTTCCAAAATAAATCTTTTTGCTTTAAAATATACATACAGTTCTCCTTCTTAAATGTAGACTGAAGCCATTCTTGTAAAATTTTTCTAAAATAAATTTTACAATTTGAGAAAATTACCAAGATAATTTGAAAATTACACCATTATGATTTATGATCTTAGTTTACTTCTACTTTTGATTATATATCAAAAGCACAAATCTTATAAACAGAAAAAACAAATCATAATAAGCTTTTTTTTTTTTTTTTTTTTTAAGGTTTTTTTGAGACAGGGTCTTGCTTTGTGGTTCAGGCTGGCCCTGAGCTCAGCCTCAAACTCACGTCACAGCAATTCTCCTGCCTCTGCCTCCCGAGTGCTGGGATTACAGGCGTGAGCCACCACGCCCGGCACTGCGGTATGTGGTACTGGTTGCTGCTGGGTGTGGGTCTCCACACCCAGTATTGTTATGTGGTTACCGGGGAATCTAACCCGGGCCCTTGCGCTTGCAAGACAGGCGCCGGAACCACTTTGCTAACTCCCCAGCCCCTATAATAAGCTTTTTAAAATACATTTTGAAATTATGTCAACATTTGAACTATAATGTGTATATACTAATATGGAACCAATCCAAGTTCAATAAAAAAAGTACTTATCTTAGTGCAACTAGACAAGTTCATTGTAAGGCTCATTTGTTTTTTGGTTTTTGAGGGGTTTTTTTAAGGATTAACTGCAAAATCCTTACCAAAAACAAATCATGCAACCTATAGAGTATAAAATTTGGAATGAATATAGAGTAATTTCAATAATTAATATTGATACAGGTAAAAGCAAAGTGGAAAATATATTTCTCTGCTAGTTATATACATGAAAGAACTAAAAGTATCATATCCCAGTGACATATGTGCACCCATGTCTATAGCAGCTCTAGTATGAGAATCTAAAAGTGCAAATGAGGTCCAGAATGTCTGATAAGTATTGTGAAATAAGAAGAGAACATTCAAAAGTAAAAGAGAAAGTGGCTAGGGGAAAGTAAAGAAGAAAAACAAAAAATTTGATGGTAATATTTTAAAATGGAAACAAAGTTTATATATATATATAGGGATGTGAGAGTGTTAGGGAGGGCAGAGAAGCAGGAAAAAGAGATTCAGAACACACCCTTTACAGGTACAAATTTAAAATGTTGAATAGGATCATAATTATCTCTAAAATGTACCAATAAATTCAATGAATACAACAAAAAAGAAAATATACTTTACAGGATCCAGATGCATACAAGCATTATCACAGAAACAGTGAGACAATGAACAAATTTTACTGCATAATAGAAATACTAAATCTTTGCTATATGGAAAAAGAATAAACTACTACTTGTTTTACTATTTGAAAATATTAATATGGATCCTTATCATATAACTAACATATGAATTAATTTAAATGTAATGAGAGTATAATGCTAAAGCTTGAGATATACACAATAATTTTCTGAGTTCAGAGTAGAGGATTTTTTTGAGCTGGGGATTTAGTTCAATGGTTCCATCATCTGTCTGGCAAGTTCAAGTTCTCAAATTTAATTCCAGGTAACCACATACCACAATGCTGGGTGTAGTGGCTCACGCCTGTAATTCCAGCACTAAGGAGGCAGAGGTAGGAGGATTGCCATGAGTTCAACCTGGCCTGGGCTACATAGTGAGTTTGGGGCCATCCTGAACTACAAAGCAAGCCTCTGTCTCAAAACAAAAATAATAATAATAGAATAATTCTTTTAATTATCAAATATATCTTCAATGTTAAAATTAAAAACCTCTGATAAAATCATATATTATTACAAGAAATACACCAAACAACAAACTGAGAGAAAAACTCTGCACAAATTGTTTTCATTGTGTTCAGTGTTGTTTTTTCTTTGCAGAATTATTTTTTGGTCCATGAACTGAACTCAGGGCCTTACATTTGCCAAGCAGGTTGTCACTGAGCTACATCCTGGGCCTATCTTTGCTGAATATTTTTAATTTAATATGATTTTATTTGTTAATTTTCAGAATTATTTCTTGTGAAATGGGAGTCCTGTTCAAAAAGACCTTGCCTACAAAATGACAAAAAAATTTTAACAATTACTTCTAAGACAGATGGCTCATCTTTACAATATAGGAAGAGCTGCAAAACACTGGTCTCTCCAAGTAAAAGACCAATCAAAGAAATGAATAGGTGTAAATGAGTTCTAGTATGTATAGCTGATATTGTGAAGTAGAAAATATTTAAAAGGAATGAGGATGTAGGGGTAAATAATGAGGGGAAAAAGAATGTGATAGTAATAAAGAAAAAAGGGAAACAAAGCTTATGTATATAGGGGTGGGAGTTGCAGGGTGGGGGGAGGGGAAAAATTGAGAATCAAGTAGTGTCATATTCTGTTACAAACTCTCAATGTTGAATGTGATGATGATGTGTATTCATAGTGTATCAATAAAGATTTGAATTTTAAAATTAAAAAAATGAGTAGGTAGCAGATGTATCTTTTCTCTGATATGAAAAACTGAAAATGTAAATGAGTTCTAGAATATATGTTAGATATTGTAATATAGAAAATATTCAAAGGGAAATGTTGGTAGGGGTGGGTAACAAGGGGAAAGAAAAAATTGTGATGGCAATGAAAAAGGGGAATAAAGCTTTTGTATATAAGGGGTGGGGATTGTAGAGTGGGTAGGGGAACGGGAAAAAATGAGAATCAAGTTATGTTATATACTTGTACACATTGTCAATGTTGAGTGTAATCATGATGTGTATATAAAATGTACATATTTCAAAATAATTTTTTTAAATGAAGAAGCAAAATAGGTAGACACTACACAATAGAATTTTCAAATGACCAATAAATACATGAAGAAATGCTCAATAACACTGGCCAGTAGAGAAATGCAAATTAAAACTAAAATGAGATATCACCTTACCCTAGAAGAAAAACAGCCATTATTAAGAAATTAAATAACAATAAATAGTAGAGAAGTTTCATGGAAAAGGGAACACTCCTAAACTGTTGGTGAAAATGTAAACTAGTAGAAAACTGTGGAAATAAGTAGTGATTCCTTTAAAAACTAAAACAGCAAAATTCCATTTAACCCAAATATTTTTCTTCTTGTTATTTTCTTTTTAAAAAAGTCAAAGTCATCGAATTCATATACAGCCATATTTATAGCAAGCAGCCCAATTAGTAATAGCTTAATCTTGGAAGTGTGCCTAGTGTTCATCAAGAGATGAATGAGTAAGGAAAATGAGGTATGCACACACAAAGGAGAACTACTCTGCCATAGATGTTATGCTGAATCATTTGAAGGAAAATGAATGCACCTTGAAACCATAATTATAAATGAAATGAATCAGATACACAAGCTTAGATGCAGTATGCTTTTGCTTCTATGAGAAAATCAATATAAAAATAAAGTAAAGAGTAAATAATAATCAGTTCAAGATAGCAGAATGGATCTTTAGCATTGGAAAGGGAACTGAAAGACAGATGGAGGGAGTAAGCAGGGGACAGACAGATTAAAGAAAAAAGTAGAGGATTGTGAAGGTCGTTGTGTATGCGCAGATTATTTCTGAAGAATGCGATAGGTATGTACAGCTAACATGGAAAAAAAAGTGTATATACGAAATTGGGTCCAAGAGATGCATGGATGAGGAAGGAGGTGTGGGATAAAGAAAAAGAATGGAGAACTTTTATGTACATGTATAATTCCCCATGGTGAATGCAATCACTAAGAATTAGACACATGTACAAATAAGAAATGATGTTTTAGGGCCAAGGACTCAGCTCAGTGGTTCCAGCAACTGCCTTTCAAGTGCAAGGTCCTGGGTTCAATCCCCTGTAGCCACATACAGCAATGCCAGGTGTATGACTACACCCACCAGCAATCAGTACCACATACCACAGTGCCAGGCATGGTGGCTCACGCCTGTAATCCCAGCACTCAGGAGGCAGAGACAGGAGGATTGCTGAGTTGGAGACTGAGTACAGGGCCAGCCTGTACTACAAAGTGAGATCCTGTCTCAAAAAAATAAAAAAGAAAGAAAAAGAGAGAGAGAGAGAAAGAAAAAGATTGATTTAAAATGGAATCATTGGTCTATTAGACCAATAACTGCATTTTATACCTATCAATTTCTGGCTTCTGGAATGTAAATAGTTATTATAAATGCTAAAGTCTACATTTATTTGAATAAATAATAACAAGGGGGAAGGATCTCCATCCTGGTGGCACTGAAGAAGCAGCATTCAGGGAGTGGTCTGAGCTCTGCACTATCCCTAAGCAGAAACTAGCAGAGTCCCTGAGTTCAGAACCGCAGAGCTCGCTGGCAGGAGCTGTAGACTGCAGCCCTGGAGACAAGAGGGAGAAGAGACAGCAGAGCCATCTAGAGAAGGCACCTCAAGGTGCACCCAGCACCAGGCAGTGCAAGACAGCTCCAGGTCCTCTTCCATCTGCAACGTGTCTAACTTGCTGGACCTATTATCTAGTATTTTCTCTTTAATTCATTTGCATTTTGCATTTCTCATGTAAGTGGATCAATCAATGCAATATTTAAGGTAAGTTGTCTGATTTAACACTAGAATCTCAGCGGTTTGTGTTCTACAAATTAGTCAAACTTATCCTTATTTAGAGTAGTACATCACTGTGTTTATAAATACATTTATCCATTCCTTATGGTTTATTTACTCATTTTTATTTCATTTTATTCAGTGATAAGAGCTATGTTGGATCCACAGAGTGAACAAAGCTGAAAATGGACTCTTTCCTATGAATGAGACCTCACTGGAAAGCTAAGATATTTCAGATTCTATGAGCAAACAACACTGGGAAGAGACCCAGACAGGAAGCACTGTGGACAAGAAGGGAGCCACCTGTTAGGAAGTCCATGACAAGGTCTCCAGATACCTGAACTTGAACAGCGGAGGTGCAGGAAAGGCTAAGATTAAAATAAGTGTATGAAATGAAAAGTTATTAAGACACAAAACTGCAACTAGAAGTGGGTTTTGTTGTTTTTGTTTTTAACTTTTAGCAGCAGCCTAACTTGAAAGTGGCCTTAGACAGTTTTAAATTGACATTAAAATTTATTGTTAAATTTATTCAGTTAATTTACTGTCATTCTCTTCTGAATAAAGCTGTGGTTCATGATACACTTCCTCCAGACATGGTATGTAAGTCACTCCTCTCACCCGCCTTCCCTGAAGAGGATCATGAGATTCATTCCAGAGAGGCCTGGCTGGGGAAGTCATTCCCTTCATCCCTGTTCCCTCAGGGGCATGATAAGGCTCTTGTCCTTCACATGACTCCCTGCAGAAGAAGGTCAGGAGCGCCCTCATCACATAAGACGCCGCCCCACCCCCCGCCCCCGCAGGTTACTCCTTTCATCTTATCTTATCCTGTGATCATCAGTTTCCACCTTTCCTCCTCTTCCTGAAATTTAACTTTAAAAATGCTCAAGTTTCTCTGATACCTTGGGCTTCATTCTGTTATAAATTCACTTGTGGCATAAAACATTTTTTTCTCTTGTTCCTCTGACATGAGAGCAGGCTAAACCATAAACCTTGAGATAGATAAGGAAAGAAAATATTTAATCCCCTATAGCATTCCATCCTGTAGAATAAAAGAACTTCTCGGGCCGGGGAGTTAGCTCAGTGGTTCCGGCGCCTGTCTTGCAAGTTCAAGCACCCAGGTTCGATCCCCGGTCACCACATACCATACTGGGCGTGGAGCCTCACGCCCAGCAGCAATCAGTACCACATACCACAGTGCCGGGCTTGGTGGCTCACGCCTGTCATCCCAGCACTTGGGAAGCAGAGGCAGGAGGATTGCTGTGATGTGAGTTTGAGGCTGAGCTCAGGGCCAGCCTGAACCACAAAAGCGAGATCCTGTCTCAAAAAACCTAAAAAAAAAAAAAAAGAATAAAAGAACGTCTCCAAAAGCTAGACTGGCTTATTTATATTATTGATTTGATTGTTGTCAATTACAGTTTTAAATTTATGATAGATTTATGGTATTTATCACTTTAGTCTGAATCCTATCTTGTAACCAGGCATGAGTATGACTCTCAGCTGTCCCTTCTCAGGAGTTAGATTCTATTCCCATATTTTTTGAATTTGAGCTGCACTTGTAACTTGTGCTAGTAAATAAGAAGTTAGTTCTATTTTTCTATTCTTTCTCTGAAATTGCCAAGAAAATATATCCAGTGTATCCTGCTGGAAGAAAAGTCAAAAGAAGTAAGGCCTAGTTGTCCTATTGTCCCATCTTGTGCCAACTGCACAGGCAGCATTGGGTGAGAGCCAGTCATGCAGGAACTTTGCTAAGATCAGGACTTTTCCCTGAAGTGTGGCTCAGACCAGCTAAACTATTGGGTTGGCCACTAATAGCAAAATAGAGACTAATTCCCCAAAGCTTCTGAGTGAACTGATATAAGGTAAATTACTATGTGTGCTTTTATAATTACTGTACCAATTTATCAGTGATTTGAGTTTGGTTTTCTATTGGAAAGTTATAGCATCTTGCCCAACTTATGCTTGATTATCAGTATATTTTCAGAAGATACTTTGCACTCCATGAACCATGATATATCTCTAGTTGGATGTTAAAATATATGATAAACATTCCTTTTCCATAAATATAGAAACTGAATTCTCAGTTTTGCAAGTACTATCTGTTTATCTATGAGAAAATTCAGAATGTCACATGATTATGTTCCAGAATTGTAAAAATGACAGAAAGAAAGCATGCACATTAGCTTTTTTTTAGTGCAAACTATGCTGCTCTGAAACCTTAATAAATGTGAACCTTGGTCACTTTCACGCATTGTAAAGGAAGTTTTCATTTCCCTGATCTTTAGAAATGTGCCTCCTATTCTAGGCATGGGAATTGGATTCAGTTCTTCAAAGTAAAGTTGATTGTTTATAATTATTTGTTTTCTGTTCTTGAAAATGAGCCTAAAAGTAGATAAATGGAAATGCCTTCATTTTTATCAGCCAAGTCATTGTGCACAAGCAGCAAAGTCTGAGTTGTGTATTAGTTACATCTTTAGGTTATTTTGATGTTTTAAGAGTACTTAAGCTTAGTTCAATTTTTTAACCCACAAATCTCCAAGATAGATTACATTTAGGCCATATATCAAGGGTTTTTTTGTTTTTGTTTGTTGTTTTGTTTTGAGACAGGGTCTCACTTTGTAGTTCAGGCTAGCCCTGAGCTCAGCCTTGAACTCACAGCAATCCTCTTGCCTCTGCCTCCCAAGTGCTGGGATTACAGGCATGAGCCACCATGCCCAGCACTGTGGTATGTGGTACTGATTACTGCTGGGCATGAGTCTCCAGGCCCAGTACTGTATGTGGTTACCAGGAGATCGAACCCGGGTCCTTGCACTTGCAAGACAGGCACTGGAACTACGGAGCTAAATCACTGGCCCCATAAATTAAGTTTTAACGTAAACAAAATTTAAATAATTTCTTGCAAGGGACAAGTTGATAACTTAAGAAAACTAGAAATCAACAGAGACTGAATAAACACATGGACAATGAACAATTCATTTTTAATATTCATTGGGTCATTAGAGAAATCAAGGGAACAATTGTTAAAATCTCAGCATAAAATGAGAATGGAAATACAGCAGAAGAAAATGTCAAGGATATAGCAAACTCATATTTAACACTGGTGTTTATAGCTATAGCTATAGGTATAAAAAGGAATAAGTCAGAGAACTTTCAAATAAGTAACCTACTTATGCATCTCAAGGTCTTAGAAAACCAAAGCAAAACTAAATCATTAGAAAGGTAAAAAATAATAAGAGAAAGAATTAATAACACTGAAGCTAAAAGAGCAACACCAAAAATAAATTAACCATAGTGGCTTACTTTCAAACATAAACTAGTATGATAAACCTTTAGTCAAGGTAACTTAAAAAACAAAGAGAGGACCTAGGATTTAGCTTAGTAGTTCCAGTATCTGCCTGGAAAGTACAAAGTCCTGAGTTCAATCCCTGGTAACCACATACCACAATGCCAAGAGTAGTGGCTCATGCCTATAATCCCAACACTTGAGAGGCAGAGGCAGGAAGATTGATGTGAGTTCAAGGCTGGCCTAGCCTAAGCAGGGAGTTCAGGGGGAGTCTGAACTACAAAGCAAGATCCTGTCTCAAAAAACAAACAAACAAAAAGATTAAAATAGAAATAAAGTAGTACTAAAACTCTAGCTAATACAATCAGAGATGAAAAAGCTGATTTTTCCATCACACTTGTAAAAACTAACACATTTTAAAGACTATGTGCTGTTCAAGAATCACTGAGAATCAGAGGATTATTGGGAACTATTTTTACAACATAAATAAAAACAAATTGAAAAACTGGGAAAAATGGATAAATTTTCAGACATACTTGGCAGGAAAATTGAATAAAGATGATTTTATGTTTAGCAAAATGGTATTTTTGTTTAAAAAATATCACTTAGTGTATGAAATTTATGTTAAAAATACTCTGCTTATATCATTACATAAACACGAATTATTTTTAATGTAATTTTTGTTCTTTTGTCTTAAATTTAACTAAAAAAGTAAAATGTGAAACATTGGTACATTTTGAGAACTGAAACACATACCATAAAATATAGAAAATATAAATCAATTTATAATATGCAACATTTCTTTTTATTGTTTATATCTTCTCTGTATTGAATCATTTTATTATCACACCTAATGTTGGTTTATTTTTCTTTTTCAAAGAAGTTTTTATTTTAATTGTATAAATTTATAAACTGTAGTGTAATAATTAAATACATAGGTAAATATTTAGTAATTCAATGAAAGTAATTTCTCTCCACATTTTAGTTTGAAATTAAAAGAATACATAGTTTGAGACATACAAGACTTAGAGATGCAGATGAAAACAGCACTGAGATTTCATCTCTCTCCACAAAGAATGACTACTATCTCAGAATTAGCTAACAACAACTGTTGGAAAGGCTGCAAAGAAAAAGGAACCCTTCTCTACTGTTGGTGGGAGTGTAGACTCGTACAACTTCTGTGGAAATCAGTGTAGAGATTCCTCAAAAAACTAAGTTTAGAGGTCTCCTTTGAGCTGGCCATTCCTCTGCTACGTATGTACACAAAACAATTAAAAGAGTCATATCACAGCGACATATGTGCACTCATGTTTATAGCGGCTCAGTTTGTGATTATTAAATCTTGGAAACAACCAAAATATCCACTAACTAGAGACTAGATAAATAAGATGTGGTTCTTTTATGGAATGGAGTATTATTTTGCCATAAAAAATTGATCAGATTGAGTTGTTCATAGTCAAATGGATGTACCTCCAGGACATCCTCATAAGTGAAATAAATAGGTCACAGATGTGTAAGTATCCTATCTTTTCTCTGGTTTGAGAAAATGAAGATGTAAATGAGTTCTAGTATATATAGTTGATATTGTGAAATAGAAAATATTTAAAAGGAAAGAGGGTGTAGGGGTAAATAATAAAGGGGGAAAATAATGTGATAGTAATAAACAAGGAAACAAAGCTTATGTATACAGGGGATGAGGGGGGCAGGGAGGGTGGGAGATGGGAAAAATGAGAATTAAGTAGTGTCATATTCTGGTACAAACTCTCAATGTTGAATGCAATGATGATGTGTATTCATAATATACCAATAAAGATTTGAATTTTTAAAAATGGAAATGGGGAGTAGGGGTAGATAAAGAGTATAAAAATAATGTGATGGTAATATAAAAGGAAAAGCCTTTTATATAGGTGCAGGGGATTGTGAAGTGTGTAGGGGAATGGAAAAAATAAGAATCAAGTCCTATCATATCATATACTGGTACAAATTCTCAATGCTGAAAGTGACTATGATGTGTATATATAATGTACCAATAGACTTGAATTTTAAAAAATGAAGTGAAAACTCCTATGTTTGAATATAAAATATTAAATTACATAACATATCATACAAGGGAACCTGTAACAGCTCTCAATTTCTTGCTTGGTGATATGGCAGAAGGCTAGAAGAAAAACTCAAAGACAGAGTTAAAAAGAGAGACAAGAAGTGGAGATGGTCAGTACTTTAGCAAACAATGGCCCTGAACAGTCAGAACTGTTGATATTTATTGGTGACACAATCATTATTAAGTTGTAATCACTGGGCTATGTGTAATTCACAGAGATACATGGCTGATGCAGGCAAGACTTATAAAGGAAAAATGACACATTCTTTTTTTTTTTTTTTTGAGATGAGAATGTGGTTTATTCAGTACATTTCCTCATCAGACAAGGTCCTAGATTCAACATCCAGAATTGTAAAATACATACTTATGTATTCCACTAGTCAATCCTGGCTGCCAGAATCACTAAGCTTATTTCCCCTTCCACCTGAGTGGAAACTAACAGCAGACAGATAGCTGCTCCAGGCCTATCAAATATGTACACTTCATTTATACTCATGGCCTTTTTGGACAACATGAAGCCCCCCTGCCCGCCCTAACAACCCTCCCAGGCTCCACCTCTGTTGTTTAAAGCAGGGGCTGGTCATCTTCCATCCATGGTTATTTTAGGACTTGAGAGCCTGTCACTCTACTGCAATGTGAAAAGCCAGTCAAACCGTATTATCAATGTGGCAGTGTTCCAAATGAACACAAATCCAATCTCATGTCGTATGAAGCACTCTTCTGTTTTCTCCCGCCATTAAAAACAGGAAAGGCCTGTTTGCCAACCCCCACTCTGGTTACCAGGGAGTCTGACATCCACTCCAGGCTCAGTTCTACTTGATTTATATTAAATAAGCTCAGACAGTACTTTGCTTCCAACTGAGTTGTCTTTTAATTCTTTTGGTAATCTCTTCCAAGGTTAACTACTTCCACTGCAGGTGATGAAATATAAGGCTCCACTTCAAATGTTGGCACTGCCATGAGCATGGTCTTTTCCCCTTCACTGTCACTCAGAATTAAAACCTTCATTCTTGTCTTATATTACAGTCCCAGAAGTAGCTGCCACTGCAGAAGTTATCTGAAGACAGTCTTATGCTTTCTAGCAGTGGTCTGTGACCAGGCTCTATCTTCTCCACGGATACTATGATGGACTTAGCTTATATATGTATTAAACTAAGAGGCATTCTCTCAAGTAAGTTTAAATGCACTTTATTTTTAGACAACCTACATGACATGTTTTTGCTTCCCTAAAAAACAATGCCTCCACTCCAGATAAATCATGGTCAAAATAAACGAAGCGTCCAAGATGACATCAGTCCCATTTGTCTAAAATCCTGGTGGTGTGTGGATGACAAGCAGCAGCCAGTTATGACAAGTGATAGGTCCATGGTAACTGCCGAATCCATTAACATTTTTCCATTTCTAAACCATCCTTAAAGAAAATCATAAATGGGGTCACACCATCCTCACGGTAGTCCAGGAGAGCAACCATGCCATCTGGATTCATGTTTGCACCAATAAAAAACTGATAGTTTTTGAAATTAGCAAGGATGTGCTTGATTTGTTCTGCAGCCCCTGTCATAAAAGGTTTTACTCTTTCTGGTCTTTGCTGTTCAAGTCTGCCTTTGATTGATTTCATATAATCTTTGATGTACTTCTTGTAGGCCTCTTTTGTGAAGCTGGTTTCCTGCAAGTGATGGTTCATAACAATATCGACACCAGTGACTACTGTGCTTTCGGTACCTTCGCCTTCCGGACCTTCAGCGGAGGCATTTCCACCAATGAGCGAGTCATCAATGTTCCCCTCTGTTCTACTGACCATCTTGCCCTCCACCTCCAGGCACAGCCCGTCCGCGATCTCCCGAATCTTGTAAATGTCTGAGAACATCTCATCATGGCTGATGAGGTCCCGATAGATAATCATGATGGTGGCTGAAGGGAGACGCGGCTGCGCTAGCTTAGGAGGAGCCCGGAGCTCAGAGCGAGCGCAGTGCAACCGGAGCAGCGCTCGGGGAGTGGGGGGGGGAGCGGGCGGAAGAGGTGACACATTCTTATATCAGGAACAGAACAGACAAAATGTAGGTGGTGGTTGCCAAATAACCTTGTCTTTTGAATAAAAATGTTTAAATTTTTGGAGTGAGATTTGGGTGTAAGTCACTCTGACCTTGACAGACCCATTGCCTGATTTAAACCTCACAGCTTCCTAGGCCATTTCTTTGCCCTCTGCTCTAGCCATGGTGGTGTGTGGGGGCTGATATTGACCCATGTGCCATCCACAATGCTCCTATGGTCACACAGACTTCAGTAAGACAAAACTCTTCTTTTTTTTTTTTTTTTTTTTTTTTTTTTTTTTTTTTTTTTTTTTTTTTTGGTTCCAGGGGGATTTAACTTGGAAATTTGGGCTTGCAAGGTAGGTGTCAGAACCACTAAACTTAATCCCTAGCCTCTAAGATTCACCTCTTAAAGTAAGCCAAGTTGCAATTTTTTATATCCTACCTTGCTGACTGCCTATTTGAGCACAATCAATGGGATACTCCATCAGGATCAACAGAGTCAATCTGAGAGATACTTATCCAGTCCCCTCTCTTTGAGTTAAGTGAGTAGAAGACTGAGAATGAGCTGCAAGGTATCACTGTTCATTTACCTGAGGGAAAACATATGAGACTTATACAAGTTGTTGTAGACAGAGATTTTAACACACTGTGGATAGAGAAGGGAAGAGTAGCATCTCATTATTCAAGTGAACATCTTTCAATGGATTCAACTTTCTGATTTTTGGTATATCTAAAAAGAAGGGGGAAAAAAAACTAGAGGAAACACTGGGAAAGGAGCAGGGGTATTGTAGGAGTAGTGTCTCTCCACTACATGAGCAGGTTATGGTACTGGAATTCCACTGTAAGGAACCAGCAGCAGAAAGTAGGAAGAATGTTACTACAAGTGACAGAGCTGTTGCGGTGTGTGTGTGTGTGTGTGTGTGTGTGTGTGTGTGTCAATTCAGAACTTTTTTTGAAGAAGACACCCTGTAGTGTGTTGTGCCAGTTACTGGGTTCTGAGTCAATTCAGAACTTTTTTTGAAGAAGACACCCTGTAGTGTGTTGTGCCAGTTACTGGGTGTCTTAGAGAATTACAAGAGTACACAAAAGATAGACAAATTCAACTGAAAGTGAGTTCAAGATTAGTATGGTCAGCAATGGAAACTCTATGACAATGGTTCACACAAAGTGAACTCATAACCTTCTCTCTTCTGTGCTCCTCTATCCAGTTCCAGTGTAGTCAAAGAAAATGGAAACCATGAACATGAGAAGGATGAAACTTGCAGGAACTGACCTCATCTGCTTCCCCTGTTCAGCCCCTTGCAAGGGGAGGAATGTATTAAACAGATGAACATAAGATGGAGTTAGACCTTGACCAAAATAGATTTTTAGAAACAGAGTCAGTAGAACATAAGGCGAATTTCCAATGTGATGCCATAGACAAGATTTAGAGGAATCTAAATCCATTTCATATTTGTGTCCTGAGGATATTCAGATGGTTTTGTTAACTCATGGTTTTAGGATCACTGTAATTACAGGAAAACTTGTATCACATGTCAAATCATTTGAAATTTAGTTCACAGAACATGTCTAGATTCCTGATGAATTCATTCTTCTTTATAGCATGGACATAGTTATTTAAAGTAATCTCATAATGTTCTCTGATTACTTGTCCTACATTAGTTAAGTGTCACCCAAAAGTAACTTTTTCTTTATCTTAATTGTGAATCTATTTTCTATTGAATGTAACCAATTTTTGTCAGAAACTTTCAATGGGGATGATACTTTTCTTTTGAGGTTTTTTTTTTTTTTTTTAATGAAGTAAAGAAGCATTGACAAACTGACTGGGAAGATTTTGACAATGCTAAAAGAACAGGTTTTATTTTTTAAGAAAAGGCAAATTAATCAGTATACAAAGCTATGCCTTTAAAAGCCATAAATCCTATATAATCTTTACTGATGATGAATCATTAACAACTGTTCCAGAAATAAAAGCAATGGGTAAGACAGTGCTGTTGCTTTCATGGCCGACTGTGTCTTTCATTATGCCAAGAAATGTTTCAATCCTATGTAAATCAGTGAGCAGGCAGCGGAGCAAGTTGTAAAAAGTGAACAGATGATATTTTTCATCAGGTGACTGCCCAGAATGATGTCCAGACAAAAACGCAAATCCCATGTAACCTGTGTTTGAAGGATCAATCTAGACAAAAAAAAAAAAGATAATCACTTATTAACGGTAGAGTTATTATTTGTATATCTTCACTTTTCATTTGTTCAGCTGAGATTTGGGAAAAAATGAAAATCTAAAACTGTACCCAAAACATAAGTTTTCATGTACCCTGTCCAGCATATCATAAATGGTTTAGTCATCTAAAATCCAGAAGCAGAACCCAAGTACTATTCTCTGACATGTAAGTGCCCAGAGGAGAAGTGTGTTCCTGTAGGAGTGGACTGCTGGAGATACAGAAAGTATCTCCTGAGCTTGAAAATAGATCTGACCAAGGAACCATGGGGAAGTTCCTTCCATTCTTGCACTTAAAGAACTTTTACATTTCCTGACACTTCTTTTCTATTTTATTTCTTCTGATAGTTTAGTATTTACTGTTTGTTGCTTTGAACAGAAACTATTGTGGGTATAAATCAGTACCAAAGTTCTGGAGATTATGAGGATTGTTCTTGGTTCTTTAAGATGCAGATACTCAAAACCATGAAAGAAACATTTTCAGATTTTCTCATTCTATCCAAGAAAAATATTTTCCAAATTAATATGAGACACAGCTGATATCTGCTGAGACACTTGGGCTGATATTTGTTTGAAAAATGCGTATCAAGAGGTGCTAGCAGCAACTCCCATGGTGATGGCTGTGCTGTGGGTTGGGGGAGACTGTTTCATGAAAGTGCTGCACAGTGCAGGGAAGAGAGCAAGGGGTCCTGTGCCCTGTTGGTCTCTGCAAGTTGGGAGACCTTCAGATCCCAGACCCCAGTTGCACTGTGCTGCCTCTGAAGATGTCTGTTGATTTCTAGGCTACAAGAGACAAATTGGGAATAATTGTAGACTCTGATCTGCTGAGCTTTCTCCTACAGAGTAAGACTATGTTTTATTGAAATTTGAGAAATATGTGTTTATAGTTTACCTAGGTTTCTTCTTTTAGTCTCTCATAGCTTGAGCCCTAAGATGATATTTTATGTAAAAAGTGGCAATGTGTGCACCAAAATATGTAACTAGTCATAAAAAATGACATAAATACAAGAATGATAGAACTCATTATTAACCTTGAAAGCTGGATAATATTAATAATAAATATAATTTCCAATTAAGGTGCTTTTTCCTAAGTTTCTTTGCTAATGTGTTTTTTTGGGAGGCTTTCAGATAGTCTATTCCTATAAAAATATAAGAAGATAATATCAACTTAGGAAAAATACAAAGTGGTTTATGTTATTTCAAAGGTCATGTATCTTTCCTGATATAATACACAAGAATACAGAATAGTTCCCATCTGCTATATCATTAAGTTGGAATTTGCTTATATAAATAGAGAAAAACACTGAAAATATCAAGTCAGTCTATGTAGGACCAATGATTTCTGATGATTCAATTTAGTGACATGTATTTTCCTTTAGGAACACTAAGGAAATCAAAATTTAGAGCAACTTTCTATAGCTAATAGGAACATTCTCCAAAGCTAATTTCTGTTCTTCTGTGATGCACTACCATCTAATGCTTATGAGATAGCACTGGGGAAATGGTTTCCTCAGTTTACTGTAGTGAGTGTATGAGTGAGCACATTCAATTTGATTTTGAGTTTTTCTTTTTCCCTACCCACTCTGATCCTCTGGTGTGAGGAGAGAAGAGAAATAATATGACCAAAATTCCTGTGTGGTTATGAAATTCTTTGAAGAAAACATATCTTTTGAAGATACCTTACTCTGACTTTCTTTCCTGAAAAAGGTTTGACCTCTGCTCCCATGAAGGGAAAAGTCTATAAGTACAATTCAGGAAAGAAACCCCAGTCAAAAACCAAAACCTAATATTCATTTACATTAGAATTGACATTGTCTAGGGCTTTAGATTGTTTAAATATAGTCTAGAAGGTGGAACATTTAGACAGAATATTTTCAGGCAAGATAAAAGTTTTGAAACATTTCTTATCACTGATTTAAACTCATTATCAAATAATGAATAGAAAGACTACTCACCTGGTTGGCTATCCTCTTTGTGATTTCTTTAAGTTGGTGGTATTCTTCAAAAAAAATGTCTTCCTTGAGTTTGAAAAAGTCAGCTATTTTTGGTAGGTGACGTGCTTCTTGAGCCAGGTATAACAAGGGATCATTCCAGAAGAGTAGGTAGTGGTTCACCACTCTGATAAGTTCTTGGTGCTATGCAGTCAGTTTGGACAAATCACAGTAAAATAAATGAGATGCAGATCATTAGTTACGTGAAACTTTATCTGAGAGGCAGAACTAATATACACATCTTTTTATTCTTGTATATATGTAAATTTTTTCTGTAAATGCTAGGAGGTATAGATGTAATTTAAATCATTTACTTTCATTGTGCTACAGAAAAAGTAAATAAATTTTAGAAATTTAGAAATACAAATAATTATATTTTTTCTATTGAGAGTTTTAATGGCTCCCAGTCAATTTTGTTTTCTCTTTTAAATTCTACCCATTTTATTTAAAATCATGTTAGTATGGTATTAATAGCAGAGAATCAGGGCAGTCATAATGAGAAATTAGAACAGACATAAGAAATTAGTGCTTGATGTCCAGGTTTTGTTGTTTTCAGGAGAAAGACCAGAGTTGCATTTATGAAAATTGTGACATAATATAGAACACGACATGCACAATGGGCTGACTTTCATTTGAGACATATGAGAAGGCAGGGGAGCGAGTGCAGAGTAAAAAAGTCTGCATAAGGAAATGGGAGCAGAAGCAGAAGGAATGTTAGAAGCCCAGCAAAGCTGTCGCAGTCAAATGAGCATCAGTATTATAAACACCACAAATAAAGGAATAATGGGTAACCTGTATCAACAAAGATCAATTTCCATTTCTTACATATATTCATGAATAATTCATTTAATTTAAAGTTCCCTAGAACATAATATTTTCAATTCTAAGTAAAATACATGGCTTAAAATAATACTCTTTGTGTCACCAATTTCTGGTTCTGCTACAATATTTATTTAACCCTTGATTTTGTATACAGTTTGTAAGATACACGGAGCACTTTTCCTTTGGGAGCTTACTGTTACCTCTGTTTTCTTTGCGGGTCTGATTACTATTCCTGCTGACCCCAGAGCCTTGGAGAACCTGGTCCAAGGCATAGCTAGTGACTGCCTCAGCTGTTCTAGTGGGACAGTTCCAGGGACTCACCTGCATCTGCCTGGCCTCCACTGGAGTAGCTGGAGCAGGAATGGTATCTGTGTGGCATGTTCTTATCTGTGGAATTAAGAAGGATGGTACCTGGGAATACTGTTTTATCTGGAAATGATGAAGAAAATTCAGTTATTTGCATTTGCAAATTGAAAACAAAATCCCTTATACAAATGTTAATACACTTCATGGAATTGTAAATTTTAAAAATGAGATATACATAAAAACAGAATCTAAAGAATTATAGAAGTATACATTTTGTTTTATGTTTTCCATTAGCTCTACAATCTCACTATGTTTCACTTATTTTGCAGCCTTTCCACTTCTCTTGTATGCTCTGAAGTGCTAATACTAAAAGTAGTATGAACTACAAAGCTGTAAGTATCTTAGGTATTATTTATCTCTAGCAATTGAGCCAAAATCATCATCCATGTGCATCTATACTGACTTGGGTCTAGGTTGATATTTTTCTTTAAATTAATATTAGAAATCATTTTTTCTTCAATTACCTCTTAACCCACAAACATGCACATTGCCATGTTCATTATAAATTAAAAATGCAAAATGTTAATTTTGACAAGATAATTAATATAGAAAGCAAACTATTTTAGGATATTTCACAAAATGGATAGAAATTAAACACAAAAAGAAATGCATAGACTAGTACTAAACTAAAATTGTACAATTATAAAGGTATAACTAGAATGCAACAGAAGGTACAAGATGGCCAGTTGTAAAAGAGAAATGAAAGAAATGAGAATGAATACAAAACGACATGAGTGGTGAGGACCACACACCCTGGGCCCTGTCCCCACTGGAGGTGCTTTGTTACAGATTCTGACCTGTCGTCTGACACAGAAGAGAGAACAAAGTGCTCAGTACCTTAGGAAGGAAGAGAGAACTTATGTCCTTTTAAAAAAAAATTCCAATCAATTGGTACATTATGAATACACATCATCATTGCGTTCAACATTGAGAGTTTGTACCAGAATATGACACGACTAGATTCTCATTTTTCCCCTTCCCCCACCCACCCTGCCTCCCCCACCCCCTATATACATAAGCTTTGTTTGCTCTTTTTTTTATTACTATCACATTCTTTTTCCTCTCGTTGTTTATCCCTACATCTTTCTTTTTAAATATTTTCTATTTCACATTATCAACTATATATGCTAGAACTAATTTACATCTTCATTTTCTCATCCTTTTATAAACATTCCTCTCTCTTCTGATTATAAAATCCTATCTTGAAAGACTTTGAGCAAGGAATTCTATCATTCAAATTTTCTAAAAACAATTATTTTTTCCCACTGACTTGACTTCCATTCAGATAATTGTCCTCAGTTCACTCAATTCAGTAAAAAGCTGTTCTTATGGATATCTGCCTCATTCTCTGTGAAGAATCCCTGGGGACTGACCCCTGCATGCAAGAGCAGGAAATCAGTGCTCTTCCTCAGCCTCCCTGAAGAGTGATGTATGATAAGTGTTTAAAATGTTAAAACATAAATGCCTTAAGAAAAATTTTGTAATAATCAGAGATTTCATAAATATTTTTTCTTGATCAAAGATTATTGGTTGTTATTTTGTTATAACATATTAATTTTATTATTTAACATTAAGATCATTATGTTATAGAGTTGCCCAGTCATTGGTAAGCATATTCTTTTGCAAAGAGGCAAAAATTGAGAAACTTACAAATTCCAGGAAAATGTTTAAAGTATTGTAGTGCATCGTTATACTCAAGTAAGTTGCATTATCATATAAGTCCTGGAGGATCCCCTGGCATCGGACCTTATCCAGACAGATGGGATGGGAGACCACATTCTGGCACAGGATGAGACTTGACACCAGCATCAGAAGGGGAAAACCTGCTTAAACAAAACCACAGCATCTGAGATGATCTATTTGTCAAAATCATCACAAGCCTTCCTGCCCAGTAAAGCCTTGTCTATCTCCACTGCTTCCAAGACATGACCTGGTACTATTAGAGCTCAGATAAGCTTTATTTCCATTTTATCGAAGCTTTGTAAATAAGGACAAACTGAGAGGTTGAAGAGAGGGGAGGAGAATGGGAAGAAAAGAGGAATCAAGGTATGTTATATATATAATATGTTATATATAATATTATATATATATAATATATGTTATATATATATAATATATATGTTATATATTCATTCCCTATGAAGAATGTAATGATTATGTATATCTAAATCATGCCAACAAATTTAATTCTAAAAGAGCTCAGATAAAGAATAGGCAGCTTCTTCCACTGTGAACCTGTAGATGAGGTCTGTTTTCACAGTCTTCGAAGTGAGTGACTCCTTCATTTTTTCATTACTTCCAGAAGTGCCTCTGGCCATTCACACACTTATAAATTAGATTACTACTGATTTAAAATTTTTTTAAAGCATAGTGTTACAATAGTTTACTATCTTGGCTATTTCTGTAGCTTATCAACGTCAAAATCTCTAGTACTTTGTAATTTTTTAACACATTCACAGATATAAGTATTTTAAATAATTAAATGGGAAGGATATATATTCATGTTTGATAAAAATAAACACAGAGAGTTGAAAATTTAGTTCAATGGTGCTAGCTCATGCCTTACAAAGACAAGGTCTCAGGTTTGATCCATGGTACCAAGAAAGAATAAACGCAGGACTACTTGGTTGCTGATACTGAGTATGAGGGAAATCTCACAAAAATGATAGTATGGCCTGCATCTGATTACTCACCATAATAATATGCATTTGTTTCTTATTTTTCCAAATCCTATAGGTACTCTACATTTGAGCTTTACAATAACTCTGACAGATAGATGAGACCTTCATCGTAATCATCAAACATATTTAAATGAAAGAATTGGAGAAGTTAAATGATTTTGTAGTGTTAGTGTTAGCATGGGGTGGGGGGCAAATCGGTGTGGTGGTTCTCATGCTTCACTGCCGCACACCTTTGCACTCCTCTGGGTCCTAAGTCTGACTGTGTATAGCAAGGGCTACACCAGTATTTAGAAGCAGAGTGTTTGCAGAGGTTACTGTCATTCTCACGAAGAATAACACTAGTCTTCTGTAGAAGGATAAAAGCTGTTCTCAGAAGCTATAAATCACCCATGTCCTTTGTGCTGTAACTCCCTCTTTAAAATATTCTGTCAAAAATTATAGGTGTATTCATCAATTTACTCCTTCAATAGATGGAAAGATTCTCTACCTTATCAATAATTTGGTCTCACAATTGAAAAGAGTTTTCATATTAATATGAGTTTTCATATTAATATTTCATATTAATATTGAGTTTTCATATTAATATCACCTTTTACCTTCAGCTCCAGCAGAATATCTTATATAAAAACGTAATAATGGGATAAAATCCCATAGAACCTTTGATAAATGCAGTTGAAATTCTTTAAGATAAATCCAAGCAAATATTAGCGATATATAGAAAATAAAAACTATCTAAACATCCTGAAATTATTTATCATAGACTGTAACTACATAACATTTTAATTCTAAAGTTAAAATAATACAACATGATTTGTTTCACCAAATTTTACTCTTCCAAAGTACTAATGAATCCAAAAACACACACCATTCAATTTTTACTAATTTTAGTACTGAGAAGTGGATATATTATGGACACATATAAATGAAATGTGCCTTGACGGTAGATAATAAGTTAATAGAAGAGTTTTAGGAAATGTATAACTGGATAAATATTCGTTGCTTGTGAATGCATTATCTGTATGTTTTTCTAATTGACATTAACTGACATTTATTGTCTAAGATTTCCTAAAATACATACTTTTTATTATTTCTACCATACAAAATTTGAGTTTTATCAATTTTACTTCATGCACACTATTTATGGAAGTAAAAGACAACAACACTCAAGTGGTTATTACTTTTAAAAAACATTTAACTTGGATGAAACTAAGAAAGCAGTTTAGGATGCAGATAGGCCATTATTTTCTGTATTATAACTTTGGAATTGAAATTATTATTATGTTTATTAAAGTTGGCCAAATTAAATAACTGATCAGGAAAGTAGAAAATGTTAGTTTCTACCTTCGGGAGTTATGATAAATTAGATGCTTTAGATTTTGAGTTCCAGAGTCACTTAAACTCAGTACTATTGCTTTTTGTACTAGATAATGCCTTATTCTATTATCTGTTTTGTGCATTCATCAATGCTTAGCATTATTCTGTCCTATATCCTTGAGATACCAATAGTACCCTTTCTGTACCACTATGACACCCACTAAAACAATGTCCAATTTCTGTAGGTATTGCCAGATGGTCCAGTGTAGAAATATCCAAAACTAGAAGAATATGAATCACTTTACTGTTAGCTTGCAGTTCCTTCTAAGAAAAATAATCAGATGCATCTTTTATAACTTATAAACCTAGAAAATTCCATTAGTATCTAAAATTTTATATTAACTCACACATGAGTGTTGATGAAGCCAACAGTCCCTGAGTTGCTGCACATACCTTTCCCCTTGATGTCCATGGTGGTGAAGACAACAGGAAGCACAGTTCACCAGAAGAGGACTGGCTGCCCTGCCTGAAAGGCCAGACATCAGTTTTCAAACATTTGAAATTTCTGTGAATATATTTAGTCAGGCATTTTCTTTCCCCCTCCAATTTTCTATTTTCATCAACAAAATTGCCCTCATAATTTCACATAACAAATAGTGTCTTGTTTATTATTTATTTTAAGTAAGAGATATATAGGCTAGAAATGAAAGATATCAATTATCCCAAAAAGAAATGAGAGAAATGAAGGTGAGCTCTGGTGACCAATGTGGGTTGGAAGATCTGTAAAATTACTTTACTTCCAATCTTACGGTATTTCCCTGTGGTTTCTTAAATAGATAACACTGTATTTCACAATTGTACAACTAAAATATTATGTAGTTAGTCTATGATAATTTCATTGTATTTCCTAAATAGTTAGCATCATGATAGTCATCATATCAAAATTTCTCCTTCAAGATTAATTAAATTTCAAAATGCACTAAATGCTATGTCACATAAATAAAGATTAAAAATAGAATGTTACAATCTCATACAAGTTGATTTGCTTTCTATATTTTTCTTGCACTTATATATTCTATTTTGTCCTCTTTAAAATAAGTTTTCTCTATGGTACCTTGTTTAATTATATGTATTTTCATCTTTTTCTTGATTTTTGTCTTTAACACAGGTTAAATTATATTATTGTTCCATATATAGAAAAAAAAAGAGAGTTGAGCCAGGGATCGATCTGGCTTGGTGGTGCTACCAATTGCTTTGTAAGAACAAGGTTGGGAGTTCAATTTCCACCCCACCCCCTGGTGAGAGAGAGGGGGGAGGGAAAGGGAGAGGCTTGGAGAAACTCTAACCATATGTTCAAGTTCCACACAGGAAAGATCACTCCATCAAGGGGAATTGGCAGGAATGTGATATCATTTCACACATACAGATGTGCATCCATGGATATGGTGTACAAGGTAACATTAACCTTAGAAAGTTTGTTTTGGAGATGGAACATAGCAGTTTTTAGAGCAAATACACACTTATGAACATACATACTCAAATTATCAGACAGTAGTATGGGAAATGAAAATTTTAGCCAATCATTTCTACCATCATCAAGGACTAAGCTAGTCAAAAAGTAACTAGATTATAACTAATCTGTGTTATTTGACTCAAGTCCCTCTGGGGTGAGGTAAAAACATTCATCATTTTTTGGACTAAAATGTTCTATATACCACTTATTGACTCCTAAATTTCACTGATATTGCCTTCTAAACTACATTCATGAATGAAATAATTTTTAAAAATCACTTTCTGTGGCCTTTCACTTTTACATAACTTTAAGCATTATGTGTGTATTTCAGCTGTAATGAACACAATCATAAGCAAACTCACCTCTCTGAGAAGCAATCTTCCAACTATCTTAGTTTAAGCAGTGGTAGATGGTAGATAATACATATTAGATGTGGTGATTCATTGGCTTTGTAAATCTAACCCATGATCAGAACTGAAAACACTCTGACTTCATATCTGCTTTTTTCCCTGAACAAAGAAAGTCTGAATGATTAAGAATCCTCATCTGAGAGGGGGGAGAAATTAATGCTGTCTACTACTCTTCTTATCCCCAAAGAGACTGAGAAAAAAAAATCTGCTGTAAGAACTGAAATTGCCAACTACACTTGAAATGAAAGGGTTTATGACATTTGTCAAAAATCAAGATAAGACCAACCCATGAAAACCTGAATTGTATTAATTGGAGGTCATTGATTTATTGAACTGCAAAGTGGGAAGTTTCTCCATGAAATTTATTGTGCATTTCCTTCATCCTTTGCCTCCCATGTTTCCTATGAGTGAAGTATTGCAAAATCTAAGTAATGCAAGTGCACATTTTATACAAAAGTCACAGTTGTCATATGTTTTCTACTCCATTGGCCACTGCTTTACCTCACTATTTGGATGTGCTTTTTCTCCTGATCAAACTATATCCTTAAATTGGAACAATGCAGTAATTCAGTAAGACTGGTTTTCTCTGCTTTTACTTTTAAATCTCCTTTTTAAAAACAAATAAAGAAACAAAAACCTTTTTTAATTGAGAACTTGTGAATAAACTGATTAATTTCTGTCAAATAGCTGGTGAACTGGAGGAATGATGTTTAGGTTCGCTGCTGTTTTAGTACATGAAAATAATAAGCAAATTTGCCTTCTTTATTAAAGAACTCTAATTGTTAAAACTGTTAACCTAGTTTTCATTCATATTTAGGAGAAAGAAATAAATTTAATTTATTTTGATATTGTTATTGAGTAGGAAAGTGTTTTGATTTTACTTTTCATGACACAACATGCATATAAACAGCATCAGATTATTTGAAATATATGTACTGCAAATTAGAGTTGGGGCTGGTAAGGAAGAAAGTATTTAAAATTTAAACACATTCAAAATAAATATATCACAATAATATTTTAACTTGTTTGAGTAATGAATTGTCTTTCATGAAGTGAAATATACAAATAAATACATTGTATACTTTATAGATTTGAAATCTCAAGTATTTAATATTAAAGCTGTTTTACAGAAAATATAAATATTTTTTCCCCAAGGTAATCTTTTGGAAAATATAAAGGGCACTTCAGAAAAAGGATCAATGGTAGATTCTTGAGGGCACTGTTTTTAAGTAAATAAAATTTAATGATTAATTTACACCCTATTACTTTTCACTAATTTAATACACATTAAGACATAATTTTCATCCCAACTGCTTACATTCAGTGTTTCACTTTGTTAGGAATGTGGAGATCACCCATTTCTGTAAGTTCAGGGAAGGCATTAGAACAGTCTGGAGGAATCAGAATCCTTAACATGTTGGGGTGACATCTGTATTGATCTCCACTGAGAAGCAGGTTAATATCTTCAAAGTTCAGAAAGCCATATTTGGGTGGATACACTACTTATAGTGACTTCCTCCACTGCTAATTTTTGCTTATATTGAATGAATTCAGATTGAGAAGTAGGGCATATTTGTTATAAGAATTATTGCCTCAAATTCAAAACTGCATACACTTCACCCCCCAATATATTTCTGTTAGAATTTTTTAAAAATATGTTTGTCGTGACATAACAATTTATATATTTTTATTTACTCATTAAAAATAATGCCCTATTAGTGAAATGCATACTTTTATAGTTAAGTATTACATACTGTGAGAAAACATTAGCAAAAATATTTTTAATTTATGGTTGATATAGAAGAAAATGGATGTATAAATCAGACTTCATTCTTTTTAAAAATTATCTACTTACCAAATTAAAATACTGAGGTATAGTATTTTGATTAACAGGAGAAAAGAAAATTTTCAACAAGTTAATAAGGAAGACTTCTGACAATAGGCAGCTAACAATTTTGGTTCACTTTGATAGTAACATAATTAATAGAATTCAAGTTTTAAAACAAATAAAAACATAAGTGTGGCCAAGGTTGGAAGTATGATCACTAATTTTTTTCATTGTTTGTACCTAGTAGTCAATCAATATAGTCTAGTAAAATTATTATCACTGTTTGTGGTAGAGTTGTCTAGAAAAGTAGAAACACATACACGCGCACACGCATACACACACACACACACACACACACACACACACACACACACACACATACACACAGAGTGATAAATTAACTTGGTTTAGAATTCATGGCCAAGAGAGTAAATAATGGTTTTGTTCTGGAGATCTAGAAAATCCAGTAGCTGCTCTGAATGAGAATTTATAATTCACAGAACAAGACAAATTAGAATAGTAACACAATTCCCAGTATCAAACCTAAAAACTTACCTGTAGAGGTGGTTGAAACTAGATAGAGAAGCTAAGGAAACTGGAGCTTCCAGTACAGCTACTAACCCTTTCTTTCATCCCTTTTTATTCAGCTTGACCTGCAAGCCCATTGGCAGATGCTGCTCACAGTCACCTTGGGTCCTCCAGAGTCAGTTTAGGAACACATACCAATCATGTCAGGAACATGCGACAAGCAAATCAGAAGTAGGTTTTGCTAATATGCTTGATGTTGCTTAATCAAGTCAAGTAGATATATCATGATTAGCAGTCACAGTGCATTCCAGATTGATTTCAAAACCAAGCAAATGCTCAACCAAAGATAATTTCCAAATACAGATAATACCAAGTTTACACTTGCCCCTCTTATAATAAAACAATTCTGCATGGAACTGAGAACTCACTGGTTCCTTCCCCATATGAGAAGATAAATTTCTTTCAGATGATATTGACATTTATAGTGATACTATTTAACTTACAAAATGTAGATTTAATAATATTTAACTCCTGATATTGTCATTTCTAATTATGTTATTTAATACAGGAATAAAACAATGCACTCCAAGTTTATATATGTTTTCAAGAAGCATCTCGGGGCCGGGGAGTTAGCTCAGTGGTTCTGGTGCCTGTCTTGCAAGTGCAAGGACCTGAGTTCCATCCCTGGTAACCACATACCATACTGGGCGTGGAGACTCACCCCAGCAGTAATCAGTACCACATACCACAGTGCCGGGTGTGGTGGCTCATGCCTGTAATCCCAGCAATCAGGAGGCAGAGGCAGGAGGATTGCTGTGATGTGAGTTTGAGGCTGAGCTCAGGGCCAGCCTGAACCACAAAGCGAGACTCTGTCTAAAAAAACAAACAAACAAACAAACAAAAACCTAAAAAAAAAAAAAGAAGTATCTCACCTTCTCTAGGTTCTCTGCATGACAGGGTAATTTTAATATTTTTCCTGAAACATCTGGTAAGTTCCCATTTTGTCTGTACTGGGTTGTTGCTTTGGGTTGACCTTCATAACAGATGATAATAACATTCCTGCATTTAAAGTATGCTCACCTCCACTGAGGAACACTGGTTCAAGTGCTCCTTGAGAGCCCAATTCAGTAACTATGTTAGCACTGTGACTCCCTGCACAGCCCATTGACTTAGACATATGGAAGGCCCAGGTGGGAGAGGGAATTATCAGAATCATTTCAGTGGAATCATTGTCTCTCATTGAGGTAAAAACTTTTCCATTTGTGAAACTTATTACTATTTTAGCAAAGCATAAGGTCATAAAAACAGAATACAAATATATCATTGGTAGGTTCTTCAGGGTAATGATCAGTGGTGCCATTCCCATTTTCACCTATTGATTCCTGGAGCCATGGAACCTGATAGGGGAAGTAGTACCAGATGTTGGAGACTGATTAAAAACTAAAGAGACTATGTGCAACTTTGCACAGCCTTGCAAAGTATTACTGCATAACAACATGGTAACTGTATCTTAAAAGTCTTTTTTATCATTATATCAATCTGGATAGTGGGGAATGTGTCAAGACCATGGAATTCCATGAGCATAAGCATGATCCCATTGCCATTCTTCTTTAGCCTTAAGGAGCATTCATTGGTCAGAAGCAATGCTGTGTGGAAGGATCTTATTATGATAGAGGAAGCATTTTATAAGCTGATGGATGCTAGTTCTGGTACAGATATTATATGCAGGGAAGGAAAATCCATACCTAGAATCAGTGTCTACACTAACAAGGACAAAGAGCTTCCTCTTCCATAATTAAAGCTCTCAGTGTATAATCAACTTGTCATCAAGATGTATGTCAATCTCTATGGGAAATAGTGTGATATCATTGCTCAGTGTTGGACTTCATCTGGCCAGTTAGGCACCCTGCAGTGGCCTTTAACCAGGTCATAGGTGAGTAGTGTAAGTCAGTTTCTGAATCTATAAATTTCATCTCAGTCACCATTCACACTTGAGCCCATTGGAGCAATGATAGGGTTGTCTGAAAATGATGGTTGACTGTTGTACACAGAATGGAGTTTTTTTTGTCTTGCTCATTAAAGTCCTCTTCTGCTGGGATTACTTTATAATGATCACTGAAGCATGACACAAATATTTTGACATTTTTTAATCATAAAGATATGTCTATTCAAATAATTCTTTCCAAAGTGATTTTGTCTTCAATTTCCAATGATCTTTAAAATTGTTGACCCTCTAGGCAGATCACTGGCGATAGCCAGTGAATTGGTATATACTCAAACTTCTATATAATTCAACATTGGGAAATTTTTTTCTTGTAAGCAACATGTGTAAGAGTTGCACACCGTGAGGTTCTGCTTACTATGAAGATTTCCTTTCAACATTCTCCTTCACTTTTGTCCAGCAAAGAGACTGTAGTGCTACTGCTCTGCACCAGCAGGTGGGGCCCTCATAATGTGAGAGCCATCTATGTATCTGGTCCTCTCTTCCTCTTTCAAAAGATCACAAGGTACAGTGTATGAAGCCATGGCTGAACAATTGAGGACAGAAGTCAGTATACTAATATTTACATAATCAAGTGTAATTCATTGTTATGGAACTATATATACCAAACCTGTCACATTTAGTAATTTGAATATCAATATGCTATCCCTTCTCACAGTTGTTACTTGTGGAGCTTCATGAGATGGAAGGGAGATGGTGTTTAGAACTAAAGACCACTGAAGGGTCCCTTCCAGAGTTGTCTGATTGGTGGTGGCTGTCAGCTGAAACCTCTAGGAAATTGTAGGCTGCCCCATGGAATGGAAGGAACATTCCAAGGCTGACTAAATTAAAAAAAAAAAAAAAAACTTGGATAGAAACTGTACTATCTTTTATGTCCTGGCCCTGGAATTTTTCTATAATCCTTTCCATCATGTTCACTGACACAGCTATATTCATGGAACAGAAACAGACTCAACATCTCGATGGGAATGCAATCAATACCACATGGTAAGAGAAGGCATAGGATGGAAGGTTCTGTTATGTTCATTTTAGAGAACATGGTCTGCAATAGTCTTTGCATTATTTATACCTGAATTTTTCTAGCAAATTATCTTTAATTTCTGCATCCTAAACTATGTTTTTATTCAAACATCAGTACCTTTCTCTACATTCCAGTGTAGAAAATGGCAAGTCTTACATTTAGACACTCCAAAAATAATTTGTCATAATACTGAATACAAATTCTCTAGAGAGTAGGATATCAAATAACTGTTCTATCTTTTCAAAATCTAGATAAGTGGTAAGCCAACATATTCTTAATTAGCTATAAAATAAATATTTTGGACTTTGTAGGTCAAATGGTAAAAATCGAGAATATTAGGTATGTAATTGCAGAACTACTTAGACTTTCTAACATTTTGAATGCTACTTTTAGCTCATGATTGTATGATAAAGAGTACAGAATTTCCCATGGAGGCTAAAATGTATTTTACATCCCAGGCTTCCAGGTAACACAAGGAACCCATCCACAGCTTTTAAGTTGGTTCTGGGAATGGCTTTAATCAAAATAGAAGATGAGTGAAGCATTCTTGAAATATTTATCTTTTCTCTGATCCTAGCAGAATGGCTTGAGTTTATCCAATAGAGTGAGAGGAACATCTGGAAGATGGTGGAAGATGAGCAGCAACAAGACAGCCTTTCAAAGATTTGGAGTCCAGATGCTCAAATATAGCTACATGAGGATAAGAAGGAGGGAAACGGGCCCAATTATCCAGCAAGAATCTAAAGTAGAATCAGACAGTTAAATTAGAGAAAATAAATAAAAGAAATAAGGATGGAAAAGGAAAAAATTAAATAACTGTTAAAGACATGATACTTACACAGAAACACACAAAAACTCCACCAAAAGATTTGTAGATTTGATAAGAAAGTTCATTACCATAGCCAGATATAAATTCAAAATACAAAAATAAATAGTATTCCTATAAACAAATAATAAGCTTACTGACAAACTAGAAAAATCAATCTTTCACAATAGCTTAAAAATTTAAATATTTAAGAATTAGAGAAAGTGATAAAAGACCTTTATAATGAAAAGTAGCCTAAA
>PVIR01007839.1:0-59281 GCA_004026965.1 Petromus typicus | reverse complement strand
CCCTGAGCTCAGCCTCAAACTCACATCACAATCCTCCTGCCTCTGCCTCCCGAGTGCTGGGATTACAGGCGTGAGCCACCACGCCCGGCACTGTGGTGTGTGGTACTGGTTGCTGCTGGGTGTGGGTCTCCACACCCAGTATTGTTATGTGGTT
The DNA here is from genome assembly GCA_004026965.1 of Petromus typicus. Lineage (NCBI taxonomy): Eukaryota > Metazoa > Chordata > Mammalia > Rodentia > Petromuridae > Petromus > Petromus typicus. The sequence continues at coordinate 59,127 of PVIR01007839.1, read as the reverse complement.
ACCGGGGAATCGAACCCGGGCCCTTGCGCTTGCAAGACAGGCGCCCGAACCACTGAGCTAACTCCCCGGCCCCTCATCATAGTTTTTACTAAATATAAGGTCTAAAAATAAAAGAAAAACTTGCTTCCCATGCAATTTTCTGTAAGACTTAACCAAGAAACATAAGCTTTGTAGCTATTTTCAGTACATATAACTACACAGAAGTACACATGCACATACACATGTGTGTACACTTTTTGTTTCTCTAGCTTTAATGTTATGTGTGTTTTGTTATCAGTGGCTGGTAATTTCAACAGGCAATTTGAATAAATTCAGATATTCAGGGCTTTGATGTTATATTTTTCTAGCATTTTCAAAAACTAAACTAAAATGTTGGGACACAAAACAAGTAATGATAAAAACTTTACACAACCTTCATAAATAGACTACTTCTGAAGACCTATTTGATTTTCTTATGTGGGTTTGATAAAAATCAACTAAAACAAGATACCACTATTTTGGGAAATATATACATATTTTGTATATTTATATACATAAAATATATACATTAAAAATTTGGCATATATATTACATATCCAAAAATTATAATAATAAAATTATATATTAAATATATTATACATTGAGGCTGTATATATAATTATATACCATTATACCTTATAATATATAATATTATATATTAAATTATCAATATTTTATATAAATATATGATTATAATATATTATATTTTATTATAAATATGTAATTTTTCATAGGTATATCTCAGTAAGTTTGTATTTTCAAAACAATTTTGACTTATTATTGGAAGTTATAGTCACATGAAATAGTTAAAATTGTAGTAAATGTGAACTTAGGCAAGTTTAAAATTAGATATATACTATATACACAAATCAATTTCAAAGTTAAGCTCTACTCACCATCACAGTTGTTATCTCATTACTCCTATCTGCATACTAAAGGATTTCTTCAGTTCTTTTTTTTTTGTAGGAAAAGTGACTTATTTCTATTATTTCCGTTTCCCTAACCTACCTTTTAAAAATGCTTTCAAAAGTAATCATATTCTCTAATTTAAAAAAAGCTTTTTCATTTATTTTCTGTTGCCCTATTAGCTCTATCTTGAAAGAATCTCCATTAACAGTTTTACGTACTCAGTTTACTTAAGCGGTTTTCTGACAGCCTACTCTGGAGCATTTTGATTTTCTATCTTCACATACTTTTCATTGCAGATGGTAGCACCCTATCCCAGCATCACTCCCCATTCTAACTTTACGCTCCTAGTTTCTCTCAATTTTCTCATCATTGATGCCTAGCAAAGGAAAGTTAATATAATTTATCAGACCTTCCATGTTTTTGTCCTGAACCATCTTTTTGAGGATGATTGTATTGAAATAAAATTGGCATAGCCAAGTTTGTTTATTGTCCTTATATTAAAAACAAAACTCAAGGGCCAGGGATTTAGCTCAGTGGTTCTGGTGCCTGTCTTGCAAGCACAAGGGCCCGGGTTTGATCCCCAGAAACCACGTACCATACTGGGCATGGAGACACACCCAGCAGCAATCAGCACCACATACCACTGTAATTCCAGCACTCGGGAGGCAGAGGCAGGAGTATTGCTGTGATGTGAGTTTGAGGCTGAGCTCAGGGCCAGCCTGATCTACAAAGTGAGACCCTGTCTCAAAAAACCTAAAACAAACAAACAAACAAACAAACATAAATACAAAACTCAAAATTAAAAAAAAAATTTAAAAACCCACCTATTCTAGCACAGAAGCCTGATTTTCTTACTGAAAAAAATAATTAGTGCTCATAAACTCAGTCTCCCCAAATGTGTTGCAAGCTCATTGTCTTTCTGCTCAACACTTTCACATTCTTCCCCTGAGATCAGGAAGGGGAGACAAATCACCTCAAACATGACCCTTCAGGTTTTTACTGTTCCTCAAGTATGCAGACCTTTTTTGATCCAGGAAGCATTTGTCTTCTACTGTTACTCATATAACTCTTGCAAACTGACCTTTCAACTTGAAACTAGGGAATGAAGATTTCATAATCCTCGTGTACAGGCCCTTTTATCTGTGTATTCTCATCGTTTAACAAATCATGAATGATCTGCAAAAGATGTTCAATTAAATAATTTATGCTGTATATGGGGGGAGTTGTATGGAGGGCAAGGGAATGGAAAAAAAATGAAAATCAGGATATGCTATGTACTGGTGCAATCCTTCAATGTTGAATGTGATCATAATGTATATATAAAATGCACCAATAAAATCAATTTAAAATAATAATAATTTATAATAAGTGATACCATATCTACCTTGAAAGCACAAGGACCCAAGTTCAATACCCAGTAATTATATATAATCATATAATACATATAATTAATATATATTAATATATTGATTAATAAATATATTATTATAAACATATAATATTTATTAAATATATCAAATATAATTTAATATATTTGTATTTATACATTTAAATATTTAAATGTTTATATATTTTTTATATTTTAATATTAAAATTTATTGAAATATATTATTTATTAATGTATTCATATAATATGATACATATATGTAATTATATATACATGTATATACATATATATACATATATATGTATTGTCTTTCACAGTTCTTGAGATTGAACTATATTATGACTTCCTCTAATACTTGCATTTATGAATTTTCGTTTTGTTTTGTTTTTGAGATAGGGTCTCATTTTTGTAGTTCAGGCTGACCCTAAGCTCAGCCTCAAACTCACAGGAATCCTCCTGCTTCTGCCTCCCAAGTGCTGAGATTATAAGGCATAAGCCACTACAACTGGCACCATGGTATGTGGTACTGATTGCTGGCGAGTGTGAGTCTCACACTCAGTACTGTATATGATTACCAGGGATCTAACACAGGCCCTTACACTTGCAAGGTAGGTGCTGGAAACACTGAGCTACATCCTTAGCCCAATGAATATTTGAAAAAATAAATTTTATATTTAACTTTTATTACAAAATGTGTCATATACTCCTTGAGGACAGAGACTTTTCCCATCAATAATATCCACAGAATATAGTATTTAATATGTTGTAAGGACCTAATAAATGTATTCACTAGTTTATTAAACTTGATTTTAACGTTGTCACATACAGTTCCAGAGCAGTATATTGTTGTGTATCATTTTGCAACTGATTATCATTACCAACTAATTGAACTTCAACATAAACAATAATAAATAAAATATAGTTACTAAGTATTTCAACTTACTATAAACACTTCTGGTGTAGAATTTTTTTCTTTGTAAGTATTTGAATTTTGAGTGTCATTTACAATATTTTCAAGATTTATAGCATACAGATAATGGAAGTTATGTCCTTAAACAGTCTCTTTGGCAATGTCATCAGAATAGATTTTAAATGAAATTGAATTTCAGTTTTCATATTTATATGTTGAATGAATATACATTAATTGTCTTTCATACTTAATAGGCAGGAAAGGCATTGTGCTATGAATGAGGAAAATGACATACAGTTTCTTACATCTCACAGGCACACATACAAACACACACACGCGCACACACACACACACACACACACACATACCTATGAAAAACCTAGCACTATAAAGTAAGTCTCTTAAGTCACAGTCCAGAGGATTTTTAATTTCCTGCATTACAAGCCCTGAGCAATAGAGGAACGCTCATAAAAGCTTAATTCAGAAGTAAAGGAAATATATACTTTGAGCATAAAAGGAAAACGTCCCAAGTCTCTTTTGTTATTAAAAAAATCAACCTCCTTGAATTGAGCAATGATATTTTTATGCTCATTTCAATAATTCAGTTTAGCTTGGAATCCTGTTACCTGGAGCAGCGAAGGAAAATCTGCTTTAGTATGCCTCTGTCCCTGAGAGTCACCAGAACTCTGGGTTTCTGTCTCACATTAAAGAAGAACGAAACCATGGACAGAGAAGCCATGAGTTGTAAGCTAGGAAGTTTATTAGGAAAGCAAAATTAGGCAAAAGGGAATGTTCCTATTACAAAAGAAAAGGTTTGCAGAGAGGAAGCTCTGTGTAGGTGCTTTAAATGAACCAAGAGGGAGTGTGTCTCCTTTCTGTCTACTAGGTTGGAGTGGCACCCTTCTGATAAGGAGATGATAGTTCCTATACGGCCCAGTAATGAAACTGATGATGCCCTGCCCACACTCTTCCAGGCAATCCCGGAGTTTGCCTCACTCATGGCAACCTTTGGCTGCTGAAAATTCCTCCTAGTTTTTTGTCCCCCAAATGCCTTCTTCAGCAGTTCAGGATTTCCACTCATGGGCGCTTTTTCTTGTGCCAGTCTGATTTATCTTTTACTCTTTCTGGGCCTGTGCCGTAAAATCTAGTGCTCGACTTATTTAATCTCAAAAAGAGAGCTCTCATCAGTCAAAGATGGACTTAGTACAGCAAATTAATGTATTTGAAGGTTTCAACCACTAAAGTGCCTTTGTCCTCTTACATATGATGCTTCAGATCCAAAGTGATGCATTCAGAAGCAGCTGAAATGTGAAAGAAAGATGCATTTGTAGACCCTTCTGTAACAACACTTATCACAATGATAAGTTATAGGGTGAACGTGAATTCCATTGATGATTTGTGTGAATTTATTTCCATTGTAACTATTTTTCTGGGAAACAGTGTAAGATCGATCGGATTTTCATTGCTTAAGGGAAAATACAGATTACAATGGAGGTCTCTTTCTAGTAGATATTGATTAGTAGATGAGTAAAGTTAAGAGCACCTTAAAATTTAAAATTCCTTAATATTCGCTTTATTATAAAGCAGCACGTAATTTTTTGCTTGCTTTAATTATTTGTTTGTTTATTTATTTTTGAGGTACGGAGGAGGTACCTCAGAATTGTTTTTCTACTGAGCTATATCTCCAGCATATTTCCTTTTTTTCCTTTTGAGACTGGGGCTAAGTTGCCCAACTTAACATTAAACTTTTATTCCTCCTACTTCAACTTCATCCAGCTGAAATCAAACGTATGTGCCACTGTATCTAGCTACATGATTTCTTAGAGAGGATTTTTTTGTGTGTGTGTAAATCAAGTTCTTTTATTAACAAGAATGTTCTCATGCTCCAGTTACTTCATTAAGCCTTACTAGTAATAATTGCAGTCTTTTAAATCTTGGTGCAAAACATCTAATTCTTCAAATCTGGTCATCTAGTGTTTTGATACTCACCCTTCCAGCATGATTTCAGTGCTGTCACTTGAACAGTTCTTCAGCACAGGTGTTCCTTCAAGTCTACAAATTTACTCTCCAACTTACATTCATGTTTTAATTCACCTCACTAATCAATGTAAATCCAATAGCCCATTTGTTATACCCTTCCTGTGCATATGCCCACATTTATAATAGCTCAACTAAAACTCCACCACTGGAAATAAAATGTCTACTTGATGGTGAGTTGCTAATAAGACGTTTCAGGCCAGCTTGCCTCATGCACTAGACTCTATTGTAAATCACCTCTCCACTAACTATAAATTTGTTCCTAGAATGTTCACCTCCCCTACATTACAACTTAACCAAGTGGATCCTGCATGTGATGTAGATACACTTTAAGATGAAGTTTTTCAGGAGAGACATATAGAGGACAGAGGAAAAGAAGGAAAGTACACAACTGGAAGTGGTGTTTACAGTGTATTGTGATAGCACAGAACAAAAACTGGGTTAGAAAGAAAGCATAAAGAGGAGACTGGATAGTGAAATGGTGATCAGTCAGTGAATTTTGAAGAACTGTTAAATGCTGTAAATGATTAGATGAGTTAGAAACAAGTTCTTAAAGTAGAAGGACTACATTTGATTTGTAATCTAAGATATAATTATTGTCCAGAGAAATACATAACTCCAGTTTTCCTATGAATGCAAAAAAAAAAAGAACAGAGGAAGCTGGGATTTAGGGCAAAAATTACTTGGCTATACAAGAAGAATGGAGTATTACTCTGCCATAAAAAATGATAAATTTGAATCATTTATACTTAAATGGACATAACTGGAGAATATCCTCATAAGTGAAATAAAGAGGGCACAGATAGGTAAATATCACATCTTTTCTCTGGTATGAGAAAATAAAGATGTAAATGAGTCCTAGAATTGTATGTTATATATTGTGAAATAGAAAATACTCAAAGTAAAATAGGGTGAAGGGGGAAAAATAATGAGATTATAACAAAAAAGAAAGGAAGCATTTTATGTATATGGGGGGTGGTAAGGTGATAAGGCTATGGGAAAAAATGAGAATTAAGTTGTGTCTTATACTGGTACAAATCCCCATGATGGAGTGCAATCATGATGTGTATATGTAATGTATCAATAAAGATTTCAATTAAAAAAAGAAACTTATAATCAAGGCAAGAGTAGTGAGAAGATAGTGATCTAGAAGTGAAATGGTTGAATAAATAGGGGATGAGGGTGGAAATAGTCTTACAAGTAAACCAAGGAGAAGTTCAGCATGATAGCCTGAACATTAGAAAGACTTAGCCTTTGTATGAGAAAGGAAAGAGATTGTTTGAAGAAGAGCAATAGAAGCGAAAAGGATACCGTCTATTTCCACATGAGAGCAAGAGAAACTAGAAAAAGAAACAAGAAAAGAAACAAAGCAGCAAAAATCTCTTTACTTCAGAGAGAGACAGGGAAAATGTCCTGAGTGAATAGTCAATTTTCCAGTGGGAAGGACATAATGGGAAGTAGACTGATGAAAGCAAGATTATTGATCCTTTGCAAATCTCAAAATACTATGGGTTAAAAGCACAATGATGTCCTTGAGGCAGCTGTTCAAATTGGCTGTTCTGAAGGATATTAAAATTACCTCTGATTTATATTCATTAGCACTAGGAGTACTCCTTAGTCTATTTAGTTTATCCACAACCATTTTATAATTTCACCTGATTAAATATATTTATATTTGAGTACTAGCCAAAACAATGAGTCAAAATTTATTCACTTAAGTAATAACATATGTATATAGAAAATAGAGGTGGTCAAGTGAATTTATTCTAGAAAGGATCGATGGGCTATCAGTTCCGTGACTAGCTTTTAATGGTACACCCAAAATAAAATGGTCAGATATATAGTAAACTCCTTGAAAGTTTGCTTTTGTCTTCTATTATGTATTCCTACTTATTAAGGATAAAATTTAACCAAAACAAAATTTTAATTGCATCCAGAAAAGAATGTACATCTTGGTATTTCATCTACTATGAAAATTATAAATAGCAAAATCAACTTTATAGTTGATGCTGAACATGAGAAATCCAGAATATACCAGAAAATTCATAACTGGCAGTTAACTTTTTATACAAATGAGAAGTCACTTGTGAAATTAGTTAATCTCAGAAAGTTCATGATAAGTTAAAAAATCAAATAAAGAAAACTGGATCCTCTTTCAAAGTCATGGCATTTTCAAAGAGAAAATGTCCACTTTTTCACAATACTATTTGCCAACTGATTTTACGTATAAACTTCAGGTGATCCAAGTCCATTCTAATTTTAGTTAATAAATGACAACAATATCCTTGTAAAATATCACTATCATGTAAAATATCCATGTAAAATATTTTTAATTTTAAAAATTAGAGTATAATCTCTTAATTTTTATTTTTGTTTATAGTTATTAGATTTCCTATAGTTAATGCTAATTTTAATAGTTGGATTAGAGAGTCAACAATAAAAATATTAAAATATAAATATTTAAATAGTTGTAATAATTGAAATGTATTTTGATGCTCTTCATAAGGCAGGCACCAATCATCTCCTCTACACATAAGGACAAGGAAGCTTAGAGAGTTAAATGTGCTTTAAACTTTAATAGCAAGGAAAAAGCAATTCAGAGACTGATTCTTTTCATATCACAAGCACAGAAACTTGTGTATTTCATCTTGAGATGTCTTTAAAAGCACTCATATAAAAATTAACATAACTCTGGAATTGAGTCTAAGAATGTGAATAAAAATAAAATCATAGATTATGAAAAAGGATAATATTGATTTGTCAGCAATGAGAACAACTTGAAAAAGTGTATACCTAGGAAAGTGAGGTTATTTTTCAGTTGGAAAGATGAACAAAGAGAACTTGGGCTTTACAGGATTGGTGTTGTACAAAATTATTAGTGAAATATCTGCGTAAGAAACAAAAAGGACCGGAAAGAGAACCAAAGGCTAGTTTTATTTTGTTGCTTTTATATTTGTTTAAAAATCATGATTCTCATAGACTTACTCATCTTATATTTGGCTTGAGTGTCTTGGAGTTTCCCAGAAGGATTCTGACTGACAGTGCTCAGTGGTGAAAGAGCAACCCAAAGACCCATGACTGGAATGTCCCTCCAGGGCACATCATGCCATATTTTTAATGAGTTGAGGCAGACTAGAGATACATAATTTCCATAGACTAGGAATAATTTGCTTAGAGAATAGGGCATGCTAACTTAGAAAACTTAACCAATAATAAAGCAATTTTTAAAATTGCCTTTCAAAGTGGGATTTAGATTTGGAAGTTTATTTTATAGATTTTTTTAGAAGTAATGCCTCTTAGTAAAAATAATTTACATTGCTTATCATAAAAAGTAATAAATATATAGCTATCTGATGTTATTTAGTTGAATTTAAACTAAAAGTGAAATTAGGTATGGAAAGCCTAATTATTATAAAGAACACTTTTGCCCACTTCAACTTTAACAGAAATTTGTATTATAAGAGATATTTAAAGGATGCCATACTTAAGTTTATTATTATAAATTAATTTTTTACATTGAATTAAATAAAAAATAATGCATAAGTTTCTAATAACAGTATGACAAAAACAGAGTGGATGGGTCCTCTGTAAAATATATGGTATTACTGAGGCATATACAACCGGTCTTATGATAATTGAGAGTTGAAGAAAATACAAAGAATGCAGTTCACTTATATATTTCAATTTTAGTATTTAATAGTTGACTGATTTTTCTGATTTATTTTCTTATTTATTAACTGATTTTATTGGTACATTTTATATACATATCATGATCACAGTTGACATTGAAAATTTGTACCAGTATATGACCTCTTAATTCTCATTTTTCCCATTCCTCTGTCCTCCCTACAACTCCCTACCCCATATATACAAAGCTTCATTTCCTTTTTTTTTACCATAATATTTTTTCCCAAAGTTATATTGCCCTATCTCCTTTTACTATTTGAATATTTTCTATGTCACAATATCTATCATACACTTTAGAACTTATTTACTGATTCATTTTCTTAACAGATCAATGAAAGTTCACCAAAATCTATTTTGGATAACAATTTTCGCTTTATGATTTAGGATTGATAATAGAAAAAGAATAACTTTACACTATTTAATGTCACTCTTTACCAAAGTTTTATTGGAACTATTTACATTTATACTACTGCAAAACAATATACAAAAACAATTGAACTATATTACTTGAGAATATACACATACATCAGATAAATAACCCTCCAAAGAGTTAGTTGAATATGTCATAAATAAGCAGTAACTAAAAGTATTTATTTTCATTTTTTGATAGAGTCTCCCTATGTAGCCCAGGCTGACCTTGAACTCTTCCTCTTGCTTCAGCCCCCTGAATAGCTGGGATTACATGGAGCATGGCTGATACTCTTTTAAACCAATTATGTTACAAAATACATGAAGTTGGTAGAAAAGTGACATTATATTTCAATTTTTTTCTTGTTTGTTTACAATCTACCAATGACCTACGATTTTATTTTTAATTGATCTCTGTAATTTTTGTTAGCAATTTTGTTCATACACAAAAATCTCTTTATTATGTTTCACAACAAAATGCATTTGTCTATTGTTTCCTACACAGAAATGAGAAAGTTCATGCGTGAGTGTTTTCAGAAACCATTTGAGAAGATACAGCATAATTGTTTTGTACCTAGCTGTGCTGGATGAATGCTTTGTTTCTATTGCAGTCTGAAAGCCAGCTATACTTTTTGTTTTTAACCCTCTTCATAATTTCCAGATCCAACATAACTGCAAGCATTGCCCTTAAGTTGGTCAGTTCTGAGCTGAAGTGAATTCTCCCATGGGAGCCAAGTTCCAAGATGATTCCTACAATTGGTTTATTTGACTCTGACCAAGATTGCAAATTCTATTGAAATTATTAATGTGCAGATAATTGTGTAGGCCTATCAATTTTCAAGCCTATTGCAATAGCTACTCAGGCCATGTACTCATTAAAATAATATCTAGGAGAGCAAATAGTTGAAGATTATTAATTATATTGAGCATCTTTGTTCTGTCATTTACAGAGTAAACCAGCCACTAATAATCTTTGATATATTTCCAACTATTATGTCCACTGTATATTACTTCAATATGTTTACTTAAAATATCTATTTAACTGCAAATGCCCTACTTCAGAAAATATTTAAGACCATGCGAAGTGAAAATGAGCTTTTTTTCTGTACTGTTTACTTTAAAAGCCATTAAATTGCATTAGTTGCCACTAAAGTCATGTTAGATGACAAAACGTATATTCTCTCTTACATTTCACTCCTTTGTGAGTCTTATTAATTATCCATTTAAAAGGAAGGAACAATTGGTTTCTCATTGTATTGCAATACCTCTCTCTGTTTGCTTGGCCCTATTATTGTTCTGACCTGAGGTTAATAAATTTAAGAAACAACCTAAATGGAAAGATAAATTTAATTTTAATGTCATCTAGGTATTAGATCTTTCTGCTCTGTTGGTTCTTGTAAACATTAAAGGAAAATGAACACTTAAAAATATCATTTAATCATTGTGTTTGAAGCCTCAAGGCACAAAAGGTAGTAAAAAAGAGAGAAGAAGAAATGGAATAAAAATATATGACAGCATGCACTGTATTTGATGCCATTTGCTCTTTAGTTGTTCTGCTCATTGTCAGGGAAAATTCTTCAAAGCATAAAAATTGAATTTTGATATTTTGTGAATACATTTTAATGTGGCTTTTTAGAAAAATAGAATACCTATGACTTTCAAACCATCACAGCTGCTTTAAAAAGCAATAGGGTTTATCCTGAGGCCACCAGGTAAAAATCTACAAAGACAAGCTAAAAAAGATTAAGTGCTCTCTAGGGAAGAATGTAATTAAGAAAGATTTCACTGAAATATACAGAACTGAACATGATAGAAATAATGTCAAGCAGACTATTTTCCACTTAAAGAAGATAACAAGACCAGAGTTCAGAAATGGGGCTCAGGAAAAAAGGAAATTCAAGGCAGATGTCAGGAAGTACTTTTTCATAAAAAAGATCACAAATACTTGAGGAACATTTTTAAGTAGAAAAGCTAAAGGTGATGGGAAATCACCTAGCGGGACCAAAGAACCTTTAATACTCAGTTTAAATTGTAGAGTATAATGAAACTATAGACTATATAATTATTATATTTTACATGCTTATTTTTAAACTTTAAAGTAGTTCAAAATAAAAAGTTATACACATATGATTGATTATATATTATGAAAAATTTAAAAAGGGAGTTAGTTAGTATCAATTTTAGGAAACAATCTTTTGCCCAGCGCATGTAAATCATTCAGCGAATCCCCTTTGGAGCTGGCACTGTCTTTTCCTTCCCAGCTTGTAGTTATGCCAGTGGCTGAAGCAGGTGCCAGGGGGCTGGCTCTCAGTTTTCCAAAATATGGTTACTTAAGTCATAGAACTGTACATACTGGGGAGTTGCTTGCAGTCTTTTTATGTATTTAGGAACTGCTACTGCTCCAACAATTACTCAATTGTTTAATTACTTTTATGGAAATGGGACTTCTTGTTAGTTTGCAGATCTAGAGCATATATTCAGAGTTTCTCACACCAACTCATAATTTCACATTCTAGTGGAACTCTGCACTGGTAGGTCCAAAACTCCTTTTTCTCTGTCTCTCCCATCCTGCAGTGACATCCTCCTTGAATAAGACCAGACCCAAAATTGTAGTTCAGAAATCCTCATTCTTTGTAGATAATAGGGTTAATATAATATAATAAAGCTTTTTCACTAGAGAGAATTAGGAAATATTTAATTAAAAATAAAACAAAACTTAAGTGAAAGCATGCTGATTTCCCATTTCATATTGACATTCTTTTTTTTTTTTTTTTTTAGGTTCTTTGAGACAGGGTCTCGCTTTGGAGTTTACGCTGGCCCTGAGCTCAGCCTCAAACTCATCACAGCAATCCTCCTGCCTCTGCCTCCCGAGTGCTGGGATTACAGGCGTGAGCCACCACGCCCGGCACTGTGGTATGTGGAACTGGTTGCTGCTGGGCGTGAGTCTCCACACCCGGTATAGGTATGTGGTTACGGGGATCGAACCCGGGTCCTTGCGCTTGCAAGATAGGCGCCAGAACCACTGAGCTATATCCCCTGCCCAAAAATTACCTGAATCTTCAAACTGAAGGACACAATGTGTTGTGCCTTCACCACACGCTAAATATTAAACCATGATCTTCAGCTGAAAATCACACACATATGCACTATGTTAACAAGTTGAAAAATTGATTTGTTTATTTACTTAGCTTATTACTTTAAGATACTTTTTTCCTAAAGACTTCCTTTCCAATTCCACCTTACGATTTGCATATTAAAAATGTTTTCATTCCAAAATTCATACTGCATAACAAGTAATTTTCAGAAAAAAAATTATCTCCATCTTGTCTCCTTCCGTATAGATTCCCTTTAAATAAAGATAATTTGTTAATATCTTTTCATACTTGAATGTTATTTGGAAATTTGAAAGATATAAAGGTAGCATTACAGAAATTCTATCAGTGTGGTTGTTAAAACCAGAAACATGACAATCGTTTTTACTTCCAGCAAGGGTTTTTTTTTTTTTTTCATAGACTCCTTACAACTCCTCTGTGCATCTTCTGTAATTATTTTTTTCATTCATATCTGACAGCCATAGAGCTCTTCTCCTGCCAAAGATTGTTTCTTCTTTCAAATCATCATCCACATAAACCACCAAGTTATTTTGCCTGTTGTTCTTTGGCTTCTAAACCATGAAGTTGGTACATTGAAGTTTATTAAATTATAAATCATAAACTATTTCCAGCTTTCTTCAGTTGCATATTGTCCATAGAGCCAAGATTTAAACTCAGAACTAAAAATTCAGATGAAAAATTTCTTACCTATTCTGTTGCAAATGTTTTCCCCCATAACATATCTTAATGCCTGATGAATTTCTGAATCACCATTCCTTCTTGTAAATTTACCTGTTTGTATTTCAAGAAGATAGAACATCTTTACATTACATATAATTATACACTTATATGTTAGAAGAAAAATAATCATGACATAAAAATGAAGTAAATAAGCTTTAAGAAATATATTTTATATTACTTGCATAACTCATCTTTGATGATAGAATTAGTATTAACTGTAAAAGACAAAGTATCATTTTTCAGCCACAAGTCTATAAAGTTAACTAAATCTATAGCATATTGCTTTTGTATGGATACATAAATTCTAAACTTTGAATCCCAACTGTAAAAGCTTAAGCAATATTCAAAAAAGTTTAGTTTTTACACAGATGCACAGATGTATAATAAAGTTAGGATCCATGGAACTCACAAAAAAAAACACCTATTTTTTTCCTTCATGCTCCTCACATACTTCTTTGATATATTTGATATCTTGTCAGTGAAGCTTTGAACAAGGGGTCCCTAGTGAGCGGAACTAGCATTGATTTCATACAACTCTGGTGATTCACAGAACACAAATATTTGTAAGTCTTTGACTTAAAGCATTAAACTAAGACCACATACTTAATAAAACATAATTTAGGCTGATTACTTACAGTGAATATATATTTATTAGAATTTTCTAAATCAAGAAACTGGATACAGTTGTTTCTCAGAACCTGAGAAAGATTTCTCCTAAGATTTCATGGATATCCAAGTTTGTGTATTCTTTAAGTTCTTTTTTTTAAATCTTTATTGGTACATTACATATACACATCATGATTGCACTCCATAATGGGGATTTGTACCAGTATAAGACACAACTTAATTCTCATTTTTTCCCATAGCCCTACCCACCCTACCACCCCCCATATACATAAAATTTGTTACCTTACTTTTTTGTTACAATCTCAACATTTTCCCCCTTCACCCTATTTTACATTGAGCGTTTTCTATTTCACAATATATAACATACAATGTTAGGACTCATTTACATCTTTAAAGACATTCTCTGGTTGAACTGGCATAATGTTTGCGTATAACTTAGACATATTCTTCAGTCTATTTTAAATCACCTATAGATTGTTATAATAGCTAGTACAGTATAAATACTATGTAAATGTTATACTGTAATACTTAGGGAATAATGACAAATAAAAATGTATAAATGTTTAGTACAGATGTAATTTTTAAAGAACACATTCTATTGGTGGTTTGTTGAGTCCCCAGAGAGTGGGAAGAATACACAGTTTTATTTTAACTGTTCCATCTAGATGAAATCCTTGGACAACACTTTAGTTATATACCAATTCCTCTAAACCAGTATAAACAATGTTTATATGATGTATTTAGCTTAAAAATGACAGAATACCTATATTGAAATTATATCACACACTTGACTAATGTACAATGAAAGTATTCCATGGCATACTTAAAACTCATTCATTCAAAAATAATTGTACTAATAATTAAATTCAACTCATTATGCTAGGCTGTAAGGAATAGAAGACAACAAAATGAGTAAAACTGGATTACTTTTCTGAAGCTATTTCCCAATAGAAGAGAACAAAATAGAAATAATTGTGAAAATATATAACAATGCCCTGAAAATTCTACTTGATCAAAAAAAAAAGTTTGTTTTTTTTTTTTTTAAAGGAAACAAAAGCAATGATAAGAAAGTAAAATTTCTTGCGCATTTTGGGAAGGACTTTGGGTGAAAGATTAGTTAGGACAAGGAAAGCCTTGAGAAGCCAAGACCGAGGTGGAGCTGAGGGCAGGGGAGCTGGAGCTGACAGTGGAGTGTGAGAGGGCCGTGGGGCACAGGGAGAATCCCACAACTGCAGATGGCTCTTCCCCCACTCTCATCTAACCAGTCAGCCCGAAATACCTTCATGTACTGACAGAAAACACTGAACAACCAGGCTAGAAGCAGCCAACGTTACAATCACAGTAATGGCAGAAGCAAGAGTGGCAGTACTTCCTTGAACCAGTTCCAGAAGCACCAATCCGTGCACGAAGTCCCTGTTTATTTTTAATTCAGTGTTCAAAATCAAGACGGTATTTACCAAGTCCCTTCACACTAAGTGAAATTAAATGTATTATTCAGAAAATTACACAGATAACGCAGATTTGCATCCTTTGTTAAAAATCCACCTCAATATTATGAAACTTCAATCATTAGTAGTTCCTGTCTTTCTGTTGTAAATATTTTGTATGCTTGTATATGTATTTATATGCCCAGAACCATGTCAGAATTTGAAGAGGAAAATAATAATAAGTGACAAGTTTGTTTCTTAAAAATTTGCATTTTGATTGGAAATATAAAATGTAATAGCAGAGAAAAATTAAATGCAGTAACAATTAAAACTATAGTATGGTATGCTATAGTATAGTATAGTATGTGTATAAAAAGAAAAAAATTAAAATAATTATTTCTGGAATAATAGATGAGATTGGGGCTTATTAATTAGAAATTTATTTTCCTAGGTGCAATAGAAGCTGTTTAAGTCTTTGATTAGTGCATATTTCTACTTTCCGTATGATTGGATATGACCCAGCACTCAAAGCACAGACTCTGGAGTAAGAGCAACAGAACTGGAATACAGTTGCTTATTTTAGGCTATGTGATTTTAACATTTTCAACCTCACCTTTAAAAGAATCAAATAAGGTCCTCTACTTTGTAAGTTGTTATTGACATTAAAAAGTTAACCTGTGTAAACAATTTTTAAGAATTATTTTTTGACAGAGCAAAATTGTTGTGTTTTGTAGGTTTTGTTATTATAACCAGCTACTATGTGTTGTACAGAATATGGATAGATATCTACAATATCTTTACAACGTCCAGTCTACTACAGCTGTTATACTTCTTACAAAGGAGAGAAGGAGGAGGAAGAAGGAAAGAAACAACAGAAAAGGGACAAAAATGGATCCTACCTTGAAAAAGTCACACTATATTATAAACATATACATATATGCAATTAAAATACTGTTGCAATTTTTTGCTTACGAAGAAGAGATAAGGAATATGGATGGCTAATGTGAAGAAGAGGTGACCTGTACGAGTTTCAGGGGCTAACTGAAAAGGTAGGTTGGCTAGAGAGAACAGTATAAAAACAGAAATGGAGGTGTTAAAATATAATGTATAGAGGGAAAAGTTCACTTTGGCTTCAATGTTTTGTTCATGGGGAAAACTGAGTACGATACAATGCGTTATATAATGGCAAATTAGATCCAGACTTCATAGAACTTGGCATGTCATAAAGATATTTATATCAGATGAACTCAGTTTTGTTTTTAGATTGTATCATTTATTTCACATTTCATATATTTTTACAGTTATTTCAAAAGAAAAGAGAAGGTTTCTCTTTAGTTCTGCTGCCTCTTGGTAAATTTATATGGTGGCTATTTTTTGTTCAAAGTAAGTGTATGTAACATGTTTTATCACTCTGCTGTTGGAAATTTGAGCCAAGCCCAGGGCTATAAGGCCCTCTAAATAATTAAGACATAACTATCAGTCTGTGATTCAGTAAATCACAGGGTTAGCCCCAGAATTGGAAAGGGCCTCGCTTGGCCTCCCACCCACAGCTCAATCCTCTTACAACATCGCCACCAAGTGGTTGCTGAGTTCCTGTCTGAGGAGCTGGCCTGGGTTTAAAAAAAAAAAAAGACTACCATAATCTTAAACTTACAGGTAATAGATTAAAAGTGGTATAAGATAAAACAAGTACCAGTGTTTATCAAGTTCTCAAATTCTTAGACTCATTTTAAATAGATTTTTAGGATTATATTTAAAACTTCTAACTTTAAAAAATTGAGTTTTGCCTATTTTTCCCATCTATCTATTTCAGACTGAAGAAACTGAAGCCAGAGATTAGTGAATATGAACAGAAGTAAGGCAGAAGGAAAGCAGAAAAAAAGCAAATGAGTAACACATTAAAATGGCATAATGTGCTTCTATTCGCCATTTGTATTTAAAGAACATGCATAGCTTTATTGTAAAAGACTTATTAGTACTACAAGTAATATTAGATCAGCTAATGTTTTTATTAACCCAACTAATAAACATTTGGATGTTTTTGAACAGTTGGCACATCTTGGAAGAATTTGAAATAAGTTTAAAAGGATGATTGTAAATAACATGATATATGCTTCTTGCTCCTAAATATACACCGAGTTCTCGCTTCTTATGCCAGTTTCCTGTAGAAGAAATACAGACCTTTTCTGGCCTTATAAAGCCACTAAAAACAAAAGAAACATCTAAGTGAAATACCCTAGCCAATAGTGAGTCCAAACAAAACTTCCTGCTTGTGGAGAAAAGAATACAAATTATTTACCCACAAGAACACCAGTAACAGAGTTCATTCATTATCACAATAAAAATAGTATTGTTCGTTATGGAAAAAATGTAATATCAACTCTGTAACTTGAAACTTTAGAAACTCTTTTCTAAATTCATTTCACCACTATAGGATAAACCATCAACCCATCAGTAACATAAAATGTGATACAAAGATATTTCATGCCCAAATGCTGATCCCCAAATCGCTCATCTCAGCAACATTTTTATTGATGTGTACATTTGGGTGTGTTCTGTTCCAGAGGGACACATAAAAAGATGTACGTACAGGGACATAGATGTTCTTCCCCAATAGGTGTGTGTAGAGGTGATCACTTAAAATGGAGAGAAAATGATAAAATCAGGCCCAGGAAGCCTTACCAGGTGGTCTACTGAAGTGGCCCAAAGCAGGACAAGACTATTACATGAACCTAAAAATAGACTTTAAAACCTCTCTTCTCAGACTCATTGGACCATAATTATTGTAATCTCAGAAGTGCTCTTTACGTTGACTCTATCTTCCCTCTGTGCCTGTCATCCAGTGTCATTAAAGTCTATTATTTGAATATTGCTCTTTGGAGGCCCCTGCTGATAAGGAAGGTCAGGATAGCTTTTAGGGATGCCTGAGTGAGGGAGTCCTGAACAGCGGATTCATTTTCCTCTTTGGAACAATGTAAAGAACATGTCACCATCCTACCGCCCACTCTACGTATCTAAAATTATGGTGGAGTCATTGTGGAAAACTCTGATTAGCATCCCAAGCTCTACTCACTGTCCTGAAGTATTCATTTTTAGTTTGATTTCATAGAACTTTGGTTTTATGAAAATATTTATATTTTTCTTCCTTGTATCTTTTATGCATAAGAACATTCTTAGCCAAAGAGAATCAAGGGGGCTACATTTTAATAAATGCATACTCATTGTGTAGTTTTATATCATTTCATTTGATTGAAAGCAAGTTTCAATATATCTTGTGTTCAAATTAAATGAGATGTTTGCTAAAATTTAACTAAAGACAAAGTACAATTTCATACAAACATCTTTAATCAAAGCATCACACCAAATATAGATCCTACAAAAGCCCATTACTATTAATCAGGTACTAAAGCCTACATACATTAAAAAATATATACTAATAACATTAAAAGTATATATTAAAAATATATTTTAAAAACCAGCATCATGAACTTCTACAAAATAACCTATTCTTGAAAAAATTTATGAGGTAGCAATTATCTATAATAGAAACATCACTCTGTGATCTGCTGGGAAACTGAGACCAAGAGAAATTAAAGAACTAGAGTCTCACAGCCAGAGGGCAGGGTTATGTCTCCCGCAAGCTGGAGTCTGGCTCCTGAGCCAGTGATCTCTGGACAAGGCGGTTCTGCTTCTCAAAGAGGCACCAAGTTTCCGAGCTGCCATGTGTCTTCCCATTAAAGTTTTAGCTCTTTTAATCAACAGTTCTTGATCCTATAACTACTTTTGAAATATTTGTGAGATGAATTAGATAGACAAAGCAAATAAATTAGAAAAATAAGCAAAAATAAACTTAATAAGAGGATTGATTCTAGGTGTGATTCTTCTCTTGTGCACACAAAGGAAACCATTCATTCTGTGGCTTAGTGTTTTTTGCTTTTTTTTTAAATAAAATTGAAATTTTCATTGGATTTATTTTTCCTATTATCATTAATGAAATATGAACATGACTTGATTATATAAACTCAGATAAACATTTACAGATCAATCTTATATGAAGCAATACTTCTATTGATAGGATATCGCTCTAAGGATTCTATTTTCTTCTCAACTAGTAAAGTACATAGGTTATGGCCAAAAGATCCCCTGGGATGTTTTCCAAAATGGAATTATGGGGCCTCTACTTCAATCTACTCCATCAAAATCTCTGAAAGTTTGGCACAAGAATGTGGGTTTTATTAAGGTCCTGGGTGATTCTGACACACTAGAATTTGATAGTCCTCACTCTTAAACAAACCTTGTTTCTCCAACCCTCTGACATATTCAAATAACCTGGGATGTTTGAAAACATAGAACGGAATAAATCAGAATCTTGAGTGGCCTGAAACCAACACGCCTGCTACGGTTAAAGCTTATCAGCTACTTCTTGTCACCTGCGCTCTCAGCATTGAGAGCCAATGTTTGCTTTTAAGTTCAGAGAAAGGCATAAGAAGGGCAGCGCTCACTTCGATTTCAATAATCTAAGAATTAAAATTGTAGAAGTAACTATAAAAATGAATGTATTTACCAGAGTTTACATTTCAACTAAATATTAATGCTAACATGCACATCTTACCCCTCATTTCACAAAATTATCTACACTCTGAGCTACTATGTTGATTTCATTTTGCCTTCTAAAATTGAAATATCTATATTCCAAAATGAGTGCGTAATGAGCTTGAGAATATGGACTGGGGGGGGGTTGTTTGTAATTGTGTCTGTGGATTTCCTGTTCTGACAGTCCATGAATGTACTAGGGGGTGAAATGTTTTTATACACCCTAATTTTCAAACCCAACTTCTACCCTTGAGATTTAAACACCATTCACGAGTGATGCTATACAGCTCATTAAACCTCCTCACTCTTCCCATATGGAAATACTTTGCTTACAACTGTTCTCCAGGGTCAGGGGAAAAGAGGGAAAATTATTCTTATAATATGCTGGGAGTTTTATGGGGACATGCCATATAGTGTGCACTCAAGTGACAATCCTGCAAGGAGTGTGATGACCCAAAACTTTAACTTTGTAATTTAGACTGACATTCACATTTTAATTTCCCAGTTCAACAAATAGTATTTCAACACTGTAAAAAAACTGCATGCCACATGTAATACTGCTTCCATAATATACTTTAGGAAAATTGGTGTAGACCTTTTTCCTTGAGAAAAATATTATTTTTGTGTTCTTAGCTTTGAAAATGAAAAAAATATATATAATAAGATGAGTATAGAAAAGCATAGCAAAACTATTCACCTTAAGAACCAGTTGGTTAGAAAGGTATCTCTAAGTCATTCTGATTGACAAAAGTAATAGATAATTTTCAGAAAAAAACTTGAAAAACAGAGAAAATATATATGACATCATGTAAGGGAAATATTACAGCAATTTCCAATAGCTGTTTTATCTTTTAAAATTTTTTCCAAATAGTTATTTTATAAACCCAACATAATTCAAAATAATTCATGGAAGGCAGAGTCTATATAACAACGAGCACAAATTACATTTTCTTGGCTAACAGAGTGATACAGACCCCAGGATTTGAAATGACCTGCATTTTTGGTGTTCACAAACGGTACATGGGGGAGGGTGATGTCAGCATTAAAGGTGAAGGAAAAGCCAAGTGCCTTGGATTTTTAGAGCATGTTTTCCATATAGTGACACTAATTCCTTCATAGTTTTTAGTAAACAAGAGTGAAATGAGGCACTCATGGTTAGACAGTAATATTTTTTCTAAACACTTTAATGTTCCTTTTACCCATCTTCAGTTACATCATCCTGTTCCACACAGGAAGTGCCTGGTAATTAGCTGATTTCAGGTTTAACCTCCCAGTGCTTCCTTTCCAGACTAAGTGTGTTATGCAGCCATGTCCTTCTTAACTACCTTATCTTTCCATAGTTGCCAAAGCCCAACAGAGATATAATACACAAAAAGATAGAGTTACTTTAAATATTAAAGTTTATGGTTATTAAATTATGTAAATGTATTAATATCAAAGTTAAAAGTGTGCAATTTAACAAGTGCTAGGTCATAATGAGATAAGAAGTGAGCTAAAGAAAATAAATATGTCTTTTCCTTTATCAATAATTTTTTTTCAAAAGTCAGCTAAATCTATGTGCTTTGTAGAACGTGTTGTGCGTTTGCTCCCTATCATGGGGCAATGACAAACAGTTAACAAATTTGGCAACCGGAGAGGAATGAGACATGAATATTGCTGCTCCAGATACTCATTTACAAGTATAACATGTGTTTTGGAATGAATGGAAGCCTCTGAGAAATTACACCCCACCCTTCAGCCCAAGAACCTGTGAACATGACTTGAGGTGGAAAGTTTTGCAGAAGTAATTAAATATGAGGGGATGGTACACACAATTATCTCCATAGGCCTTCCCTGAACTTCAAATCGCTTTTAAGAAGCAGAATGGGAGGAGAAGCAGGAAAGCTGCAGAGAAGACCTGTGAGGATGGAGGAGAAGTTGGAGTCCTGCACACACAAACCAAAGAGGACCTTCAGCGGCCAGAAGCTGAAAGGCTTGTGGAAAGGTTTTCCTGTGAGGGAGGAAGTCTTGGTGGTTAATAGCCAACAAGTTTAAGGTCATCTTTTAGGGACCTATAGAAAACTAGATTTTTTTTTTTTTAGGTTTTTGGAGACAGGGTCTCGCTTTGTGGTTCAGGCTGGCCCTGAGCTCAGCCTCAAACTCACATCACAATCCTCCTGCCTCTGCCTCCCGAGTGCTGGGATGACAGGCGTGAGTCACCACGCCCAGCACTGTGGTATGTGGTACTGGTTGCTGCTGGGTTGAGTCTCCACACCCAGTATTGTTATGTGGTTACCGGGGAATCGAACCCGGGTCCTTGCGCTTGCGAGACAGGCGCCGGAACCACTGAGCTAACTCCCCGGCCCTAGAAAACTAGATTTTTGTACCTTCACTAACTTCTATAATTTTACATACATTCCTGAGAAATGTATTTGCAGACTGTATAGAGATATACATTGTAAGGACAAAAATAAGAATTAGTGATAAACATTTGAAATTTATTTTTAAATGTCTAGTAACTGAGAGTTGCTTCTCATTTAGCACAAATATATTCTTTGTTGAACACTAAGAATTAGTCACTTATCATAAGTACCTCTGTTATATATTTTGTAAATGAAAGTAACATTTATACAGAAATCCCATAAGGTGAATTATAATGATAAGCACTTTTGGTAAGGGATTTGTGCTATGTGTACTTTATTTCTAAAAGTTATAAGTATATTTGGATTTTTGTAAATGCATACACAAAGATAGATAGATAGAGAATGTAATAAGTAAAAAATATATGAGCCTATAGAAATAAATAATCTGATATTACTAGGAATAAAATTGATGATGATATTCTTTTGTGAACTGATAATTTAAGTGTCAAAAATTCTCTCTGTATTTCATTTCCGTTTATAAATTCATTTGAAACATTACTGGGAGAGTGGAGTATAATTAGCTCAACTATTTTGTGTTTTGTTCTTTTTCTCTCAAAAGGAAGGAATAGTTTGAATCTCATCACAGTGAACCACAGTCTACCGGCTCTGGATTTCTATTTCTTTGGGAATAAAACCTTTTCAGGGTCTCTCACCAATATCACTTTTCTTTTTCTCAAATCATTTATCCTACAATGCACAAAATACAGTTGCACCTGCATGGTATATTCACATTCACGGCTGGGACTGCCAAAAAGTGACTTGCAGTTAGCATGTTTCTGTTAAAATTAGCCAGGCTCTTTCTGTCTGTGAAACATCTGCTTTGAGTGATACTATAGCAGCTGTGATGATCTAATAGTAAACTAAGCACTTCAGTATTCAGTTGTACAAAAGGGCTTTGAGGAGAATGATAAATGACCAAAATTAGATGACGATTTTTAAGCACCTAATTTTAACCTTGCCCATAATGAAAGCTTTTTCCCCAAGCTTCTTTGCACCTGTCGCTCGTGGAAGGCGAGTAAAATGCGCCTGCTTGTGGCTCAGTTCGAGTAGCATTCTCCACAGATTGTTAAGCAGTGCTGAGACAGTTCAGCCAACCAGCCAGCGCACAATGCTTTCTAAGGTCTTTTTCCTCCTTTGTTTCCCCCCATTTCTTTCATTATTCTCAAGTAGAAGTTCTTTGGGCAGAGAGATAAATACTATATACATCAACATATCGTCTTTAAGAATTTCTTCCATATTTTAACATTTCAATTTTAGGCTAATCAATATTTTCTCTAAAAGATTTTACATACAGAAAAGACTGTTTTATTGATGTCTATAAATCTATAGTTTTAGGTAAAGATGTGTACTAAAATATATAATTCATGAGATGGTACTTAAATATTCCTAGTAAATTATTATAGTAATTGCATTCTGGTCTTCAAAAATAACTCTTTCTTCTACAAATCTACACAATCATTTTCATATTTGCATTAGAAATATAATAATGAAAAGCTCACAGTAATATCCAATTTGCAAAATATGTTCAGAGATAAGCAGAATCTCTGTTTTTCTCTGGAAGGCTTCCCCCCTACCAAATAAAGAACACATGATTGAATAGTTCAACTGCATATACAAGGTGAAGTGAATTAATTCATAGACTTTATTTTTATTTCAATTATTTTATTATGTTTTTTCATTCCATATAAAAAATAAAGGTAAATGAATCTTACTATATTTTCAGCCATTAATAAAAAGTATTGTAATTTCCATGTGACAAGCAGAGAAACAAATCTTTATATTTTCCTTTCAGATTTTCCAGCCTAGACTAAAAATTAAATTGACATAACATATATTAATAAGAGAAAAGCATACAAATGTTTATATGTACATGTGGATCCTCATACTATGCTTTTCTTTAATATGGTTTATGTCATTTTAATAATAAAAAAACATTATCTGGCATCTGACAGACCTTGTCAAAATAACTCTTATCTTTCCTTAGATATGACATGTAGCAGCCCTCCCCCCCAGGACTGGAGATGGTATCACAAAAAAAAAAAAAGCCACTAAATGCTTGCCATAGTCAACTAAAGACACAGAAAGATGGCAACTCACAACTTAGTGTATTGAGAGCTACTGTAGAAAAGCTTGCAAGATAAATATGATGACAATGAGCTAAATTCCTGGCTATGGTTGCTTTTATAAACCATACTTGATCTCTAAAATTGCACAGGATAACAAGTTCATAATTCTGTCTATCATGATACAACTATCTATGTACAAATGAAATGTATATTAGCCCTCCCTAAGGTCATAATTGCTCTAAAATTACTCAAAAGTATAAGTCAAAATCTCCTCTGAGACTCAAGGTAAACTATCAGCATGAAACAGTAGAAGTCAAAAAGCAAGTTACTTAATCCCAAAATACAATATCACAAAGGAAACAAGAGGGAAGAGGAAGGGGATAGAGCAGGATAGGATGAGGGCAAGACCCAAATCAGTGAGAAAAACATTACATTCTATAGTACCGTGTAAAACATCTGCCTTTACCATCATAAGTTTCATCACATAAGACTGCACCCATCAATTTCAAATATAGAAAAGGGTAGACTCTTCATTTGAGAAGAGGGCCTGGAGGCCCTTGCTCCAGAAGTACAGCTAAAGGAGTTTATTTGCTGGGCTTCATTGTACTATGTTGAGCACACAGAGCCATAGAGTTTGGTACTGCCACACTCCAAGGGAACCTAGCAAGTCCCCACACTGGTGGTGTGCCCTAGTTTAGTCCATATGATGCTGCAAAGGTATGGGGGAGAGCCCAGGACCTCGGAAGGTGCTAAAAACCTCAAATGAATGCAAAGAAAAGTTACAGGCTGTAAGCAGAGCCAGCCCAAGTGAATGCCATTTGCACCTAGCAAAGCCATCTGGTTGAGGTCACCCATCCCCTGACAAGGTTCCCAATTCTGAGCCATGTGTAATATTTGTACTTAAAATATTTTCATCCAGAGACTCGGTTGGTATGCTTAACCTGGTGTGTCATTGCTTCCATACTACTCTTATGTACTGTCTGGGCATTTTGGGTTATTTGTTCAGTTGTACAAAAAATGTTTCAAAGAGGATCACAGCAGTCAGTACAGCTGTGGCTTATTGTCATCTCTTCACCAGATTGGGGAATTCTTTAGACCTTGTTGGAGGCTAAGCTTGGTTTTCACCTCACAGAGAATTTAAGGAGCTTTTGTCCCCAGGGCTATATGTGAAAAGAACCATGTCAATCACTGTCTATTGATACTCCAGTTCCTGATACAGATTTTCTTTTTAATTTACAGAACTTTTTATAATGTTTTAAAACTTAGGTATAGTTTATTTTTAATATTTTAAAAATTCCACTGCAAGTTTTTTGTTTTAATCACAGGAAACTAATGTACTGGAATAATTTTGTTCTTTTTTTACAGTCAAAAACCAGGATTGATGGTGTGGGGATGACCAAAGTATGTTTCAGACCATCAACACAAATGAAAAAATAAAACATTTTTAAAAACTTAAAAATCTTAACTAATGTATATCCTACCATTAGGGCATATAGTTATAAATACCTGTCATAATTTCTTTCTTAGCCTGTAGAATGTCAACCAAAGCAATTTTAAATAGCAAAAAGATGTTTTAGTGTTACTCATGTTCATAGTTTAGTTGAGTAAAATTTGTTTTTATTTAGAATATAAATAAATACAATACTTTTCATTTTTATCTTTGAAAACACATCTTTACATATCATTGCCTCTAGAACAGATGGTAAGTGTAGAAAAAGTTCTTGAGAATTATCATTACAATCTCATTTGTTTGTTATTAAACAAAAGGAAGACCTCCAAAGAAGTTGGATTAAAAACATTCTTAATAAGTTCTCATAAAATGAAAATATCATAAGTAAAAAATGAATTTGATACACTTAAACTACTGAATGTAGCATTATACTACACAGTACTGGATCCCTAGCATACCCTTAAGATCACTGGCTAACTGGAGACTACTGCATGCGGCTGCATCTCAAGACTACAAAAGAATATCACACTGAGTATTAAAATTGAAGATTTGAAGTGTAACTTCTACTGAATTTGTAACACTTTAATAGCATTGTAAAGTTCAAAATCATAAATTGAGCTATCATAAGTTGGGATCAGTGTGTATAAGTAGATTTGATCATTAAGTTTATAGCATGTTTTATAAAGAATATTATTTTCTGTGTTTAATATCTAAATATTTAAGATAGTATTAATTATTACATTAACTGAATCATTAATTAGACTCACAACTTATTAATTCATAATTTTAGAACTATATAGTAGAATGTAAAGAAGAACAGTCATCTGTTAGTTTCTAGGTCAAATTCTGGTGCTTCCATTTCACAGCAATATGACCTACAATAACTTCCTCTTCTGCTTTTTCTCCATTTATTTTTGCATAGGAAAATAAAGCAGCATTTACCTTATGTCTGTTATCAAAAATAAAAGATTAATAATATTTTTTAAATAACAGTACTTTTCCCACATTATGCATTTATTGATATCTTCATCAAAAAATAACTTAAATTTGTAAAATTATCTGTTATTCATAATTTGAATTTTGTTTCATAGATGAAACCTGTAGTTAACAATAAATATTAGTAATCTTTATTGGTATATATATTTTGACAGTGATTTCATTTAGAGAATGAGATTGCTAAAGAATGTTTGCTGATTTTCTACCTGTAAGATAAAAAATAAAGATATTATCACAAAAAAAAATCATTTTGACTAAGGTCTAAGGAGGCTAATTCTTATCTAAAACATGAAATAATAAAATAATTAAGTGATTTGTATCAAATAAAATGGATTTAATGGGACAGTACATGTGGGGCAGGCCCACCTGGGAGAAATTAACAAAGTAGATATAATAATGACAACCAATAGAAAAGGGTATTAACATGCAAATAAATTTAAGAGATATTCACAGCAAAGAAGTGAAATGGGAAGTCAACTAACTACAAGTATCATTAGTAAATACACAGAGAATAGTAAAAGCCAGAAACTATAGTCAAAGACAGAAGCTATAAGAAAGATAAAGTTAGAACAAACCTCATGAATTGGCTTGAAAGTGTAGATATTTTTGTGAACTATCATTTAAAATGTGTAAATATACATAAAAAACAAGTGTAGATGCAAATATGTGTATGTAGCTTTTGTACATAATTTATCTATTTATCTGTATCAATGTTTTAATGTGATAAATAACATTGACTAGCTATTGGAAACTGAACCCTCAGAAGCAGATTCATTATCATTGTCATGAAGAGCTGTATTTGCTTTATTGGTATTTTCCTAAGAATTTTTTCTCTGCAGTAGTCCCAGTCTCCTGTTTCACTTTCAGAAGTCAGTTATCCACAATCAACTATGGCCAAACATATTACATGGATGATTCCAGAAATTTAAAAATTCCCAAGTTTTGAACAATGCAGCTTATTGAGTACAGTGGTAGAATCTCATGCTTTCCCACTCCATTCTGCCCAAAAAGTGAGTCGACATTTTTTCTAGGACATCCATTCTATATGTGCTCCTCAGGCATTAACTGTTTAGTAGTTAACATGCTCCTCAGATCAACTACCACGGTATTTCAGTATATTGTACCCCATTAACCCTTTCTTTACTTAATAACCATGCCATCCTAAAAGAGTAGTAATGCTGGTATTCCATTCTTCCAGAAAGAATTTGTGAAGTGTTCCATTTAAGGAAAAATAGGAAAGTTCTAGATCCAATAAGGAAAAAATAATAGTGTGTTAACACTGCTAAGAGTGAATCATGTATTCACAAAATTGTAAGAAAGGGATTTTTTTCTATTACAAATTAAAGTTTATTACAGGCATATACATAAAGGAAAAATCATAGTACAAACAAACGCTGACAATGTCTGTGGTTTCAATATTCATTATAGGTTTGGGATATATCCATCTCAGTTATACAAGTGTCACTGTATAGATTTTCTACCTCAGTCTACTAATACAGCAATTCTGAGCAGTCTAGTGTCTCTGAGAGCAATTTGATTTCTAAATAACCATTTTTGGTATGTAAATACCATCATCTAATAAAAGCAATAAGGACTTCTGAAGTAAGTGGTATAATCTGAGTTCAAGCAGCAAAATTGTCAAACAAGCCTAGAACGATTTATAGTACTGGAAATTTAGCAAACATTCAAAAGATAAGAGACGAGCCAGGGATTTAGCTCAGTAGTTCCAGCGTCTGTCTTGCGAGAGCAAGGGCCCAGGTTCGATTCCCCCGGTAACCACATACAACACTGGGCGTGGAGACTCACACCTCGCAGCAATCAGCACCACATATCACAGTGCCGGGCGTGGTGGTTCATGCTTGTAATCCCAGCACTCGGGAGGCAGAGGCAGGAGGATTGCTGTGATGTGAGCTTGAGACTGAGCTCAGGGCCAGCCTGAATCACAAAGTGAGACCCTGTCTCAAAAACAAAAAAAGATAAGAGGTTGTTAAAACAATGTGGAAGCCATCTTAAGGAAGCTCACCAGCGAAGTCTGAAAAAGTTGATCAACATTCTTAACAAATGGAAAAAATTCTCATCAAAAATCAGACTTAAAATTGATAGACAGAGGTGAATTGTAACTCACTGAGTACAATAAAATTTTATATCTTTACACAGGTAAAATAGTAAATAATAAAGAAAAATAAAGGAAGAAAAAATTTTATCTTTATGGTAGGATGACAAAGGTATATACAAGAGCAACTGTGGAATTAAATAATTGTCCACTCCCAACCACCATGGTAAAACTTGTTTTAAAATCTTGAATAATATTATTTAAATAAATTAATTCATTTTAAAATTTAAAACAATTTAATAAAATATGTACACAATCTCTTTACAAATCATTAACAATGAAGAAAATAAGAACACTAACATCAGAAATCTGAAAATCTCTTTGTAATCAACTTATCTTCTGGTTCACCAGACAAGATGAAAGGAGGAATAATAGAATCAAATTCTATATCATATTTACACAAAATAGATAACCTGAAGCCATGGGTGAGAAAATACAGACAAATAAAATGAAGGTGTTTTCCATGTTATTGGCACATATCTACAGAAATGTTAAGGTCATGAAAGTCAAGAAAGGGAAAGAAGTAAGATACTGGAGAGATAGGAATCAATGCATGCAGCAGGACTGAGTCTAGCACAGTAGCCAAGGCAACTGACAGATCATAAATGGGACTTTCTGCATGGACGATCTACAGATCTTAAATATTTATAATTTGAAATTGTTCTAAAATATTGCTTGGAAATAAATAGATTGAAAGACCATTAATAATATGAATCACTTAGGGCTGCATGGATAGAGGACAGTGTATGGAGAAATGCGCTCTGTACATACTATGTATGTCTCTTTTATTTGGAACATTTGGCACATATAAAACAAAGCTTTATTTTTAAAAAGCTATCCATAAATATTAAAAACAATATAAAACTAATTTTATGATTTTAATAGCATAATTTCACAATGATTAAAACTCAGGAATCTAAATGTAGATACACTCTAAAAAGAAGAGGAACTTCAGAAAATATTTTCTCTATAATTTATTATCCTTGGTGGTAATCTTAGTTGTCTTATGAGCTATGTGTGAGTGTATTTGTGTGCCCACATGTTTGTGCACCTGTGTTGTGGAATAAACCAATTGCTGGTATCACTGAGAGATGGAAAAAGAAAACTACGTTTAATGTAAGATGAATGTGTTTAGTAATATCTCTCTGATGTTAATTTGCATTGGGCACGTGCAAATTAGTTTTCTCATTGCTATTAACACCCAATACAGTTGAGTACTAATTTAGCTTATAGGTGTAAAGGATTCAGTCCATAGTCAGCTGGTGTGGAGGCAGGAACATCATGATAAGGGAGAGTGGTGAAACAAAGCTGGTTGGTTCATGGTGGATGAGAAGCAAAGTGAGGGAACTGTATCAAAGAGCAAAGGGAAACGGATCAGAAGTAAACCCCAAGGTCTCACATCTATGACCTGGCCGGACATACCCAGAAATATGTCCCACCAATCCTGTGAGCAGATCTCAAAGCCAATCAAGTGAACACTAACTGCCACAAGGTAATAAGAAACTCTGATGTTTTCTATAAAATGGTAGCTATTTTGTGGCTCTGGCTATTGAAAGTCCATATAGCTACCAGGCCTTATTCATAAGAATCATGATCTTTAGCAAATCATGTTGATCTATCTATGCATCAGATGACTCCCAAGTACAGCCTGCAACATATTTTCACAGCAGAATACAAGGCATCTTCTAAAACTACATTTCAATAGGAGAGGCTAAGCTTGAAATACTCCCTTTTAAAAATCTTGAAAAATAATCTAAGAATTGTGCATTTTTCTAAATAAAATTAGTTTCATAACTTTATGGGTATGATAGTAGGGTTTCCCTCTGGGATTCAAATAATTTATCTCTAATGTATAATCATTCATCATAATTTATACAGATTTAGAATATATGCATGTATGTGATGAGAAAATTTTCTGAATAGTGTTTAGAAAAGCAGTGTAATTAGCAACATAGCTCCCAATACTCGTCCAAAGAAAGATCCACACTCAAACTGTATGATCCCAATGAGTGCAAGTGAGCAGGTGCATTTTTAAAAGACAGCAGTGAGACAAGCTGTGCATGTCAATGGAAAAGCAGTAAGGCTTCTGTGAAAACCTCATGGATTCAGAGTACTTATTTAATGCTTATTATGAATTATATTTGAAGATCTGGAGCCTAGTTCTATGAAGAAAATCTTTTGCTTGAAAATAGTAAAGCAGTACTTGAGTCTTTATATTCAGATATCATGAGAGCCCACTCTAGACTATAAGACCATGTCCTCTTAGTTTCATGTGGAAAATCACCATATAAATCCCAAAAAACAGTTCAGAGACACAGGGAAAATAAAATTCCTTTCATTATATGTCAGTGATTTTCTAGGAAAAGGAGGTGAAACATTTTTAATTTTATGTTTTAATTATTGCCTAGGAAAAAATGGAAACAGCCCTTTGTAATTAGGGAGGTATGCACAAGTGGGAGAAAGGGGAGGGGAATGGGGGGAAAAAAAGAACGAAAATATGGTATAAACAGGTACAAATTCTCAGTGATGAATGCGTCATCATGTATACAAAAAATGGACCAATAAACTCAAGTTAAAAGTGAAATAAATATCATCTGGTGTTTTAAATGAAACATTCCTAACAGAAATTACTCAGTTTGTTCTGGAAACTAAGTGTTCAGTTTTTTACCTCTTTCATGCATAACTTATTGTACCCTGTTTGTCTCCTCAAAATTGAAGATGGAAATAGGAAGTGTATTCAAACTTGTTGAAACTAGTCAATCAGAGCCCTCTACCTCCCCTTCTCCGGCTTCCCCAGGCACCTGAGGTGCTCCTTTCATGGAAAAAGTTGCTGCTGTAACTCCACTTATTTTCAATACTGGAGAGATCAAACCCTGAACCCTTGCACTTCCATTGTAGATATGGTACCATTTGATCTAAATCCCCAATTCTGTAAGTCTATTATAGCTGTGCTCTTTGCCAACTGTGTCAGATCTCCATTTTTATTAAAAATGCTGGAGATAGGTTTAATTTGGCTCTAAGTGTCACAGGTTCATATCACAAAGGTCTGGGCCTATTTCTTTGGGTCTGTGGTGACACATTACTCCATGAGCATATGGTAGAGTAAGTCCATTCCCTGGCTGTACAGGGAGTAGTGAAAGGAGGAAGGGGCTGGAGTTTTACTCTTCCCAAGGCACAGCCCAGTGACCTGGAGACCTGCTACTAAATCTCACTTCTTTAAGTTTCCACCAGTTTCCACTAATGCCAAGTAGGACTGAGACTATAATACAGGAGAACTGGGAAGAGGGGCACAGGCACAAGTTGCTGACTCTACTTTCCATATGGTCTTTGTCTATCTAACTTTGTGTACTTATTTTGGATGGAACAAAATTGAGATCCACATCGGATCAATTTGTTTTCTTGCCATTTTGCTGAGTACCTCTTTTGTTTTTCGTAATTGCTAAGGACAGTTTAATGTTCTTTTCTTTTTTTCTTAAATTCTGTGGTTGGAAATATATTTTATGATCCAATCTAGGTTTTTTAAGAGCATTCATGAATAACTGACACATACTCAGTTGCTTGGGAACAGTTAGAACAAGTTGCAGCTTCTTACAATTGCATGAAATTGTCTTCTAGTCATATATCTTAATCATGGACAAAATACTTTTCCTATTTAGACAGAGAGGCAGAAATTGGGATAAATTTCTTTAAATGGTGCCTAATTTAGTCAGTTCATGCTGCTGTAGCAAAAATACCACAAGGATGACCTATTTCTCACAGTGTTTGGAGGCTGGCTTTTCAAGTTTTATAATACAGATTAGAACAGAAAAGAAGGCATTTTACTGATTGTTTTTCTGCCTTATTTGTACTTTGTTCCTGTTTAAGTAGATAGATAACTTAAATGGACTTCAGTGAGAACCTTCTGCCTAAGAAGGCAAAGAGAAAATCATAAAAAAAAAAAAACATGAAACTATTCTTTTTTTAGTCTTCTTTAAACACTCTTATAAGTAGTGGTAGGTACAAAATGGGAGTCATGATTTTGGATTTCATTGTGATAATTTAGGGGAACTAACATTTTTGCCATGGATTTATGAGTAGATTTAATGACAATGAAAGGCTGCTGTTTGTCTTTTGTCTTTTTGTAAGCACATGGCATAATAATCTTAATAGCTCAAGTGATTTTCTCATGATTATAGAAAAAAATGAGATTGTTTTTAAAGTTTTATATTTATCATATTGAAGACTAACAGCATAAATCAAAGAAACATAGACATTTTAGATCTGACAGAGACCCAAGACACAATCAAATTTAATTATTCTTACTAATATTTATTTGTTATCATATAAACAGGATATAACATGTTCAATCTTGTGTTTTGTTAGCCAAGACATTTTTAAATGTAAACCAAGAGAATCCACCAGCTAATTCTGATTAGATGGCTTTCTTAAATTTAAAATTTCTTTTATATTTACAGTAAAGGTACTATATTGATTGCCTGGAACATATAGTAGAGGTCATAAGATTAATTAAAGTAATAATAAAGGAAAATTGACAAAAAGTGATATCAAAATAAATGTGTTTGGTTTTTGAAGACTACATCTGTACTAACTAATGGCCATAAAAAACAGATTTGATTTCTTCCGAATGTTTGTTTATTTGGTTGGTTGCTTGTTTTGAGGCAGAGTCTTGCTATGTTGTTTAGGGTGGCCTTGAATTCAGTACATAGTTCTACATTCTTCTGCTTTACTTGCTGAAGAGCTGCAACACAGGCTACTGGCATCTGCCACCACACCCAGGTCCCAGTGCACATGGACAGCACAATTCAATTGTCTTACGTGTTCTGGAGGTTCTTTGATGTACTACTCTGGTTTTCAATCCACATCTATGATTCTTACCTTTATGAGGTCATATAAAATAAACAAATATTACTGAAAAGAGAGGTAGAGGGAAGAGAAAAAAAATGGAATGTGTTATATACATATGGCAATATCCTACAGTAAATGTAATCATTGTGAACTGCAAATACATAGTAATAAAAAAAGTTCATACTTTGCTCTCCAAAATTAAATTTCAATTTTCCTTGAATTTAGGACTTACATAAAGTGACATTTTATAAATTATGAGATCATTTATACTTGTAGATAACTAAAGGACAAAATTCTGGAAATAGTTCTACTAGTTGGAAAAAAGGCTGGAACATTTAGCAGTAGAATTGTGGACATCGATCAAATGTTGACTAGTAACATAGTTGCTATGTGAAAAACACATAACTTTTCCATTATTCCACAAAATGTCCAAGAAACATGTAACTGAATGCTATGTCATTATATAAATCACAATTATAAACCAAGTATACAAAAAAATTGCCAGCAAATTTTACAAATTTTAAAAATTTCGATATTATTTCATGTGAAAGAGAGTTAAAGTACAGGAAAATATGTTACAACTACATTTATAAACACTGAAT
Source organism: Petromus typicus (assembly GCA_004026965.1). Classification (NCBI taxonomy): domain Eukaryota; kingdom Metazoa; phylum Chordata; class Mammalia; order Rodentia; family Petromuridae; genus Petromus; species Petromus typicus. The sequence continues at coordinate 24,817 of PVIR01007839.1, read as the reverse complement.
GTGAAATCTGTAAATCTCACTCTGCCAGTGAATAACCTTACTTTCACAATATAAAAATTCTTAACATTTGTCAGTAATGGTACTACATGCTATATCTGGGCCTTTCTCCTCACAGTTTACTAAATAACATTTGTAGTATAGAAAAGTCTAAGAAAATGTTACTCATTTAAAGATCTTAACAGGCATTTATCAAAATCTCAGACTTATATAGGTAATAAATAATTTAAATTGGCAAAAAAGGAACCAAGACCAGGCTTGCCCCAAAGTATTTGTTAAAAATAAATAAGTTGTAAATATCGCATCTTTTCTCTGGTATGAGAAAATAAAGATGTAAATGAGTTCTAGAATTATATGTTATATATTGTGAAATAGAAAATACTCAAAGCAAAATAGGTTGAAGGAGGAAAATAACGAAACTATGACAAAAAAGAAAGGTAACAAAGTTTATGTATATAGGGGGTGGGAGTGGTAGCACCTGTCTTGCAAGTGCAAAGACCCGGGTTCAATCCTCGGTAACCACATACAATACTGGGTGTGGAGACTCACGCCCAGCCGCAATCAGTACCACATACCATGGTGCTGGGCATGGTGGCTCACGCCTGTAATCCCAGCACTCGGGAGGCAGAGGCAGGAGGATTGCTGTGATGTAAGTTTGAGGCTGAGCTCAGGGCCAGCATGAACTACACAAAAGCAAGACCCTGTCTCTAAATAAATAAATAAATAAACAAACAAACAAACAAATAAATAAGTTGGAGAGTTGGTTTTTGAACCATTCTAAGGTACCAAATGCAATAGCTAACAGATATAAGGAACCATAGGTTCTCAAGAGTAAGTCTCATGTGTTTTAACATGATGGTATATTGTATTATTTTCCTTCATAAAATCATAAAATATAACATAAGAATGCAAAAATAGCCTACTTTTTGCTAGATTCCTACTAGCACTGTGAATTTGACAGGTGAAGGCTCAGAGCAAATGTAAAGTCTCCAGGAGATGTAAGCTGAGAGATATGTAGTTGGCCCACCATACTGTCCGTGATCCCATCCTACTTCTGTAACAGTCATTACATTTTTAAAAATAATATCTTTTAATCATCTATCTAGAAATTATATTATAATGTTATAAACAGAAACACTGGCACCTTTCAATTTTTGAGAAATTAAAAGGAGTACACAAACTTTTCAAATATAACTTTGTATTGTAGGCATAATAGAGTTCTACAAATCCCAGAGGAAATATGTTTATTTCTGCTATTGTACATGAAATGTAGGATTTGAATCTTGGATATTCTTGTTATTTAAATGTTGTTGACTAAACTTAAACATTAAGTTTGTTGTTCGGATTTTATTTTTAAGTGTAAAAATCCATGTCCTAGTGCATGATGTGTCATCAATATATATGGTGAATATAAATCAAATAACATATAGTAAATGATGCATTGTCATAAACTTCCCTCAAACTATTTCTTGTCACTTAAAACACACTTATCTCCTTGTTCTTGCTATTTCCTGAAACAATTCTATAGGTCCTACTTCATGAGTATCTTTATGAGATATGATCTAAAATATAGTGAACATAACTGCCAAGTGCTACTGATATGAAAGCTCTGAGTGGACTGTGTCCTTGTTCACCTTTCTTGTGAGATCTGGCACTGAGAAACTTCTGGTTGCCTCTGTTTCAGAGTCAAATGATAAAAGTTAATTATTTAAATCCATTTAGAACATTGAGGCAGCTGCTACAGCACAACTAAAATCCTTCACAAAAGAGAGTTTCAAGATGGTGTCAAGAATGATGGATAAATGTGTTAAAAGGAAGGGAAAGTACTTTCAAGGACATTGATGATAATATGTCTTTTGCTACAAAGTTTTTCTTTTTAAATTTAAACATTTAGGTCAGAGATTTAGCTCAGTGGTTCTGGCACCTGCCTTGCAAGTGCAAGGGCCTGAGTTCAATACCCAGTAACCCCCTACAACAATGTTGAATGTGATGACTCACTCCTGTTTGTACAGTACTCAGGAGGCAGAGGCAGCAGCATTCCTATGAGTTTGAAGTTTGTCTTAACTACAATAGTGAGCTCAAGGCCAGCCAGAACTACGAAGTGAAACACTGACTCAAGAAAACATATATGTGTGTGTGTGTGTGTGTGTGTGTGTGTGTGTGTGTGTGTGTGTGTGTGTCTCCTGGCTAGGAATTTAGCTTAGTGGTTCCAGCACCTGTCTTGCAAATGCAAGGGCCCAGGTTCAGTCCCTAGCAACCACATACAACAATACCAGGTGTGATGACTTATGCCCACCAGCAATCAGTATCCCACACCACAGTGCCAGACTTGGTGGCTCAAATTTGTAATCCCAGCTCTCAGAAGGTAGAGGTAGGATTGCTGTGATTTGGAGGCTGAGCTCAGGGCCAGCCTGAACTACAAAGCAAGATCCTGTCTCTAAATAAATAAATAAATAAACACTTAATTTATTTATTTTATCACATCCTATAGAGTTAAACATTCTATTATGATAAAAGTATGACCTGAAAAATCAGTGCTATTTGAAATTTCTCAAGTGAATAGATGATCAAAGATTTTTCAGTTCTACTAGTCTTTTTTTTCTCTCCAATGTGATGATTTAAATAAGTATAGAACTAATGAAAGGTCAGTGGTTTAGAGTCTTTGTTAAGAATGTCAAAAATGATGAGATATTCTGTATTGATGACTCAAACACTGAAATTGATTTGTTTCTCTCAATTTATATTGGAAAACAATGACTTCTCTAATGTTACATGATAGAGCATTGAACACGAACCTCACTAGAGACATATAACTGTTTCCATATGCAATGTACACCTGGTAAAGAAATGGAATCTTTCCATGAACATTTATCAAGACAAGCCTTCTAAACTGGCTTCTGTATTTTTCCAAGCTCATATCTCATTGTCACCTAAAATAGCCATTGTTTTCTACCTGCCATTCAATGGAAGCAATGTGTGGTACTGCTGCTGATGGACAAAGGCATGGCCTGTGGCTGCTGGGCATGTGATGTGTGGACTAATTAATCTGCCTTCCTTTACTCTAGGAAATAAATGTCAAAAATTAAATCAGATGAGCGGCATTTGGTCCACTTCAGACTAGAGTTTTGCTTTACATTAAGTATATAAAGGTCCAATTTTCTGAAATTTTCACACACTCCCAAATCTTGAATTTTCATTTTTTATCAACATATGACAATGAGAATAGCATTAACCATTGCTGGGATAATGCATGATAGCTGTATTAATTTAGTCTCAGAAACAGGAAATAATAAAAGCATCATTATGTAATTCTAGATGGTTATATATCAGATACTATAAAATATTAGATGTATTTTATTTTGTATGTGTCTTTCCAATTGACACTGTAATTTGAATTTCACGTGTAAAGAAGATAAAGTGTAACTATAAGAATAAAAATAATTCATGATTAGAGCATATGTAATTAACCAAGAATATACTATTCAATGGCAAAAATATCCAGATTTAAACTGACTATCTGACATCAAGTACATGCTTTTAATCATTTAATGTGCTATAAACCATCCCACTTTATAATCTCTATTCAATATAAATTACAAGTATGTTTGATTTGAATTTTCATATGTTTATTTAAAAGTTGCAGATGTTGTCTTAAATTTACCTTCAATAGTAGTAGATGTTTTATGTACTAAAATTATATTTCCATTTTTAATTAAATGCATTCTAATTTTATAAATTTTCCATTTTAATGTTAACTTAATATATACCATTTATTGTTTCACAATTACTATTGCAAGGAATATGTTGTAAATAATATTTTATTACTTTTATATTTCAATTATTTTATGCTTAATTATGCATTTAATTTAGTCTCACATTTTGTGGAATTACATTATCTTTCTCAGTGATTATATAAAATTATTGTCTACCAAGTAATAAGTACACTAATAAATGAAATGACTATCAGTATATCTACTTAATCATTATTTATTAGACTCAAACAATCTAATATTAATCGTTTCCATTGCATATTATTAATAAAATACAGGTAATTATTAAATTCAAGTCTTAAGTGTTTATATTTATGTCTATTGCTTAAAATTATGAGCTTTTCAGTATTAGGAATCCATTTTGAAGAAAAGAAGAATAAGGATTAAAGAATGTAAGTACTAATTCATCCAAAATCATGTGCTTAGTAAAGCTCCAGTGTGGTAGTGAACTCATCTTTTTGGTTACAGACATAGAATGTCATATGATATCATAATTAAAAATTATGTATTTTATAATATAATTATATAACCCTGGAACATACCAAGTGTGGGAAAATTTGCCGTTATACCATGAAGTTTACTGGTAACTTATATATGAGACAGAGTGACATGAATAGAAGCTTAGTTTCAGTAGGTTTAAAAGGAAGATGAGTACTTCTGCTTACAGTCAAGATAGAAAAAATCTGTTATGTACAGGACTCTAATAGCCTCAGCTAATGTGGATAGTATATGCCATATGAGTTAAAATTGAAAATATCAACCAGAATGACAAAGGCATAAAGGTAATAAAAGTAGGAGGAAGGAAAGAAGGAAGGAAATGGATTTTAAAATAAAACCTGCACTATGTAGGTGTACAAATTACCCAAGATGATGGCAAAGTACATGTACTGAAAATATGTCCTGCCGGTAAATTTTAAACATGGAGGAATAAGGAATATATTTATTATCTCAAGAGAAAGAACTAAAATTTTAACACAGCACAAAAATGTCTTTCGAGGCAACTGATAGAAGGCAGATAAGAGAAAGTGTCTTCTGAGAAGTAGGAAACAAACAAGATTAGCTTTCTTATTTCACTTTCAGAGAAATTATACAAGATGGCGATACAATGAATGGGAATTTTGGCAGTATGGTGTCTCACTGAACTGAAGAAAATGAGCTGGAGTTTTGTCGAAGTTCAGATGAACAGAATACACACTGGAAACTTCTAGAGATAAAAAAAAAAAAAAAAAAACTTCACAGCACGAAACTCTGGAAATCAGTGATTTCCTTGTACTATTCTGTTTAAATATTTATCTAGAATGCCAGCCATGTCAGAGATCCTAACCCTGAAGTATTAGAAAATACAGCACTCTGTAAATAAAAGTTAGGAGTAATTCCAGTTCTTTGAGAAAAAAAGTAGGATATCTCATATGTCAAGGATCATCAAGTTGAAGTAGCAAAATAAGATTCTAAACCAAATACTTTTCTGGTCCTACTTATCAAAATGTGCATGACTCAAGAAAATAAAACTCTTTCTGAAGTGCCTAAGCATAAGGATGTAGTTCACTTTTAGGTCTAAGATCAAAAATACCTACTAATCAACACAAGTTTTGTAATGTCTAATATCCAATCAAAAGCCACACAGTAAGAAATGAGAGAAAAAATATGATGAAAAATATTGTAAATAATAGTCAATACATAAAAGCTATCCAGGACAAAATAAAATACAGAATTATAGAATAAAAATATCTTATGACTTGTAGTAATAGTCTAAATCTCCAAAACTCAGTAAAAAATATTGCACATACTAGTAAGAGACATAGAAGACATTTTAAAAATTCAAATCAGACCTATAAAAATGATGATATCTGAGATTATAAATATACCCTAAGGGATTAATGACCAATAAAAAATATTTGTGAACTTTAAAAAATACAGTAGTTGTAGTAGAAACTACAAAATGAAGTTGAAGAATAAAACAAGAGAAGAAAGAAAATACATTTCAACAAATTCTGGAACAAATCAAATGACCTATTATAGGTATAATTGAAAGAGAAAATGGAGACAGAAACATTTGAAATAAGTTTCTAAATTTAATGTGCATTGTAAATCACAGGTTCACAAAACTCAACAGTTCGAATTATATCAAATATAGAATGTGCAATAGACACTACTTAAATGTTTTGAAATCAGTGACAGAGAAATAATTTTAATTTTAAATAGAAAAAAGGATATATTCCGAAATAAATGTAAATATGTCCAACAATAAATTTTGCATTAGCGAAAAAAAACTTATCTCTAAATAAATTAAAAATATTTTGTTCGAGATAAATTGGCAAGTTAAAGATTTATTCTTGTTCTGTACAGAAACCCCTAAAATAACAACAAAAAGCTAACACAAATTAGATAACAAAGGAGACAAAATAATGACATAAACCTGGTTATTTTATCCAAAGGCAAACAGATAAGAGAGAACAAATAGAACACATTTGTCATAATGACAGATTGAAATCCTAAAAAGTCAGACATCATCAGATTAGATTATAATACAACATGAATGAAGTTCTTTCCTTTAAATGTAAGAATACAAATCAGGGGCTGGGGATGTAGCTCAGTGGTTCCCATGCCTGCTTTGCAATCACAAAAGCCTGGGTTCCATCCCTGATAACCACATACAACAATGCCAGGCATAGTGACTCACACCCACCAGCAATCAGTACCACATACCACAGTGCCGGGCTTGGTGGCTCATGCCTGTAATCCCAGCACTTGACAGGCAGAGGCAGGAGGATTGCTGTGAGTTTGAGGCTGAGTTCAGGACCAGCCTTTACAGTTCAGGAACTGTAAAGCGAGGCCCTGTCTCAAAAAAAAAAAAAAACCACAAAAAAACCAAAAAAAATACAAATACAAATCAATTAAAATAAAATGTATGCCATGTGAATATTAATTTTTGAGTTAGTGTCCATATTAATAACTCTTTAAAGTTCAGAAAAATAGAATCACTGAGATTCTATCTTAATCCACACAGAATTACTGCTATCACAAAAATCAACCAACAACAAATGCTGTCAGGGTTGTGAGGAGAAAGGAACACTTCTCCTCTGTTGGTGGGAATGTAAACTGGTGCAGTCACTATGGAGATCAGTGTAAGATTCCTCAAAAATTAGGATCAGAGGTTCTCATTGACTCTGCTATTTCCTTGCCAGGTATATACATGAAAGAAATAAGAGAATAATACCACAGAAACATATGTGCACCCATATTTATAGCAGCTCAGTTTGGAATAGCTAAATCTTGGAAACAGTTCAAATGTTCATCAATAGAAGACTGAGTAAAGATGTGAGTTTTTTATAAAATAGAGTATTACTCAGACATAGAAAATGATTGAGTCATTTCTTTGACTCATTTATATTTAAATGGATCTACCTTGAGAACATATGCCTAAGTGAAACAAATAAGACACAGATGTGTAAATACCTTATCTTTTCTCTAGTTTGAGAAACTAAAGGTGTAGATAGGTCCAGAAAGCCTAATACATATTGTGAAACAAGAAGAAAATATTCAAAGGGAAAGGGGATAGAGGAAAATAAAGTAGAGAAAGAAAACATTTGATACTAAAACAAAAATTTTTTAAAAGGCTTGTGTATATGAAGGTTTGGGGTTGTAGGGTGGACAGAGAAAAGGGAAAAAATGAGATTCAAGATATGTCATGTACAGATACAGATCTTTAATATTGAATTAATCATAAGGTATATGTAAAATGTGCCAATAAACTCAAAATTAAAAAAGAAAAATAAATTTTAAAAATATAGCCTGAGGAAAATCAATTAATAATGATAAAACATTCAAATTCAACAGGAAGATAAATTTTGAATGCTTATATATGTAAATTAAATCATAATATTCTTATAGAATTTCAAGTAAAAATAAATAAAATTACAAATGTCTTTCTTTCTTTCTTTCTTTTTCTCTTTTACTCTTTTTCTTTCCTTTTTATACCAGATATCTGGTACAAAACTCTGGTTCTCATGCTTGTCAAGCAGGCACTGTGCCACTGAACTAAATTCCCGACCTCAATTCTTTTCTATATTTTTTTAAAGTTACAGAGAAATTTGTTAAAGAACTAGAATCCTGGAACATGCCAATGAACTCAACTTCAGTGACTTTTCAGATGTCCTTGTATAGTGAGAAGTGTATACCATACTTCCCCTTACTGAGAATATACCAAGAAAAGTTTTATTCTAGATCATAAAATAAACCTTAGCAACTAAAAAATTCTTCTATTACATGAAGTATTTTCTGTCACTGCTAACAAATTAAATTGGAAATCACTTAATGAGAAACTTCCTGGAAAATATCCAAATACTTAGAAATTAAATAACATACCTTTAATGAACCATGAGTGGGAAGAGAAACCACAAGGGAAATTAGAAATCACTTTGGAATGAAAGTGAAACCATAGCATCTCAAAATCTGCTGCTACCATTGAAGCAGAACCTACAAGCATATTAATCATAAATGCATAATTAAAAAAGAAAAAATGTCTCAACATATGACCTCAGTTTCATCTTAGCAGCAAGAATAAGAAGAGAAAATGAAGTCCAAAGCACCAAATACAAAGAGAAGGGGAAATACACAAATCAGAAAATAGAGTAAAATGAATGTTAATAAAACAAAAATCAGAAGAAAAAGATAAAGAAGAGAGAATAAGCCAAAAAGTGAGTTGTTAAACAGCTATGAAACTGATGAAGTTTTTTACTAATCAGAAAGCAAATAAATAAGACACAAACTTTTCATTTTATGAATGAAAGATAACATTAGTATTGCTTCTACAGATATTTAAAGTATAAGTAGCTATCATAAGGAATTTTATACCAAATATATCTTCAGGCCTATTTACTCTTAATGTTGCATTTTATAAAACAAGGAAATGATAGTAAACCTCTCTATAAAAACACATTCTGATCTATAACTCAGGGTATTAAACAGATTTAAACATAGGCTCAAATATAAAATATAAGGCTATAAGCTAGTAAGAGAAAATTTCTGTAACATCTTAGATATAAAGCCAAAATTACATTCTAAAAAATAAATATTGATATACTAGTTTTCATGAACATCAAGAACTTCTACTCTTCAGAAGACTAAAATAATGAAAAGACTACACTGGGATAATACATTTGTAGTAGGAATTCTGATTCTGAACTTGTATTCAGAATATGAAAAGATCCCTTAGTACACTGATTTACACTACTGAAGATTTAAAGATTAACCAGAGAAAGTCTTCAGGAAGACGAAAAGCAACAAAAACACTCAAAACATTCCAACTCAGACAACCAATTTGGAAATCTATTTGGTGTTTTATTTAAAAGGTAAATATGCATTAACTATATGAGGCAATTGTTCTAATTTATCCAAGATACCTGGAAGCATATGTCCACACAAACACTTACACAGAAATATTTATAACTCTCTTTGTAATAGCTAAATAGAAGTAACTCCAGTGTCATCACCAGGACAGCTAACAAATTTCCATATATATGAAAAGCAAACTATAATTTTAAAAAGAATAAATTATTGATTCAGTGAATTATGTAGTTCTAAAGTTTTTTTTTTTTTTCCTTCCTAAAGTTATACACTGAAAGGTAATCACTAATTTGATGGAATTAGGAGTTGGCTCCCTTCTTAGCTTTGTAGGTCAGAGAGACAGAGCCTTAGGCTAAGGATTAATGAATTTAAAAAGAGAACTTCAAATCGCCATCATTTGAGGCCATAGAGAAAAGGTGCCATCTATGAAAGATCCTACTGGCCTTTCCTGGACACCAAACATGTCTATACTTTGCTGTTGTTCTTTACATCTGCCAAAATTGTAAGAAAAAATTCTGTTGTTTAAAGGTTGTCCAGTTATGGCATCTTCTTATACCAGCACGAATGAAGTAAGACAGTCCACAAGAAAGCTGACCCCAAAATATATAAATAAACAAACTGAAAATAAATTAATTCAAATAAAAACCTTTTGAGAATTATACAGTTCATGAATAAATTAATTAATTAAGATACTTTTCCTAAAACTTAAAAAATATGATGGTTTAATAGGAAGTGAAGATCAAGAGTTTTTGATTTTTAGTGTGAAATGGGGGATACTACTTGGGCCAGGATGTCATGGAAGAATTTTCTATGATAGCACAACTACTGGGGAATATAGCTGGTACCTGGGTAGAAACTGTGGTTGGAGATTATGATGTGACACTTTTGATTTTTCAATTTTTTTTTATGAAACGGACCAAACTGTAGCCATCTGTTAAGAGAGAAGTGAAAAGAGCAAATTAGATTTTAAGAAAAAAGGAGGAGAGAGGAAAGCAGATGGACTCAATATAATGACTCCAGCTAGTGTTGAGTTCACTTAACACAGAATTGTAGTCTAATGATTGGACACATCTGAATTTAGAGAGTCACAAAAATTTACAGTGAGGCAAAGGAGTATACAACTGGCTAAGAATGAGAGAAATGAGAAGAGGAGAAAAGAAAAATGACATGGCAGAGTGATATGTAGAAAAAGTGAAGCGAGACAGAAATGATTCTTGGAGAAATGCTTCACATGGAGCTGGGATTCCAGATTCAGATCCTGACAAGTCTCCGAAGTATGAAAGGGAATGAAAGACTGGACAGATGTCAACAGAGGGAGATGTAAAGGCCTGGACAGATGTACATAATTGGAAGGGAGGAGGTCTGTCATGGTCTGGGATGGGCATTTTATGCTGCATGAGGAGGACTCCATCCAGTGTCAGTATCAGTGGTATAGAGAGAAGCTCTAGAAAGTATAGAGGAAGGAAGATTGTCAATTTGGAGGTAAAAATAACATGCAGAAAAAAATGGAAATATAGTGGGAGTTTTTTGTTTTGTTTTTTTTGTTTTGTTTTGTTTTTATGAATGTACTACAATTTCCCCCAGGTTTACAGAAGACTTTTGAAAGGGAAAGAGGAGACCGTTAGGATGGTGCAGAGTCCACAGTGGAATCTCTAATGACAAATCAATAGGAGACAAGGATGATCTGGGAATCTGGGAATAAAGTCAGGTAATATTGTTCCTGCTTGTCTAGAGCAGAGGCAAAATTATGACTCTTATTGGAAGTTCTGGGGCTAGCATAGGGGAAGGACCTTTCTTTCTTGTACTAGGAAGAAATAGTAACTAAAAAGTTTTGCATCGAAGAGCCTTCCTTTGACTTCTATGAATGGGAACTTGGAGGTATGTAGAGGGGCCATGTGATTCCTAGTGCACACTGCTTCCTTTTATTTTTTAGTTCAAATATTTATTATTACATTATATACACACATCATAGTCACTTTCAGCATTGAGAATTTGTACCAGTATATGATATGACATGACTTATTTCTCATTTTTTCACACTGCTTCCTTTTAAATACTGCTGGGGCAAATGTCTGTCCATCATTTTGTCACCAATGTGTGAATAGATAACAGAACATCTAAATGGTTCTTTCTCAAAAGTTACCTCAGGAACAAAGTGAGTGCGTGATGCACTCACCTTCAGCATTTTTGTATGTGAAGTATGACATGGCACACATGGCAAGTTCTACATGTTCATCCAAAGTGAAATGTTCTATGACTAGCTTTCTTTTGACTTAATCACGGCAGGTTTGTAGTATTCATGCCTTCATGCTTCTTTCTCTCCGCTTCTCACCCTCTGTCTCTCTTCCTTAAAATAGTCACTATATGCTCACCTAATATCCTGCTTGTTAGCAGTATTCTATCTTACAGGTCTTCTAGGAATTCATTTAATGGTCTCTGAAATGAATGATTTGGTGTACCACACTCAAACCATAATGGTAGCTTTAATGTCTCAAAAGAGGCATACAAGTTTTTAAAGTGTTGACAAGAAATTTGCATAGAGACAGTATTTGGATACAAAATATATTTAATTATATTCCATGGATATATCTGCATTTCTCTTTAGTTGTGCAATAATATGATTGTTCTTGTACCACTTGAACAGAAAAAAAAAGTTTATCTTTTGAAATTTTTCTTTACTGCAAATAGAGGAGAAATATATTTAGATAAAAACTACAATAAAAGTCTACAGTAAAATATCCTGGCTCTATTTTAATGTAAAAGTTTCCAGGATGTGACTTCTAAGAGGACACTCGATCCCTTGAGAAATATAAAAGGAAGTACCACTAAGAGATATGTGTCAATGCCTTGTAAAATACAGAAGAAATACATTAAAACAAGAGTATCATTCTCATAAACTGTACAACAAATTCATGTGCACCTGCATGATGAATAAGTTATTCATGAATGGGGATTTAAAACTCACCACGACCTGCATATTTGAGAAATAAATTAGTACGTAAGCTACAGCTGAATTAGGGAGATGACTGTATTAGTAATGGAGAAGTTTGAGTCACAAAAGGTAAGAACAAATGCCACCTCTTGATATTATTTTGTCTCAAATCCAAAAGAGACTTAGAAATCCATTAAAGTGTTTTTTTAAGTAGTACAAAAGTATAAGTATAATACAAAAGATATTAAGCTTTTTTCTTATATGGGATTGCTATCCTTTTTCTAAATCTCTCTGACTTCCTGCCAGTTAACTTGACCACCTTAAAATAACTTTAATAGGATGAATTGTGATTTCTTCTGGGATAATGAATTTATAACATATATATGACCATGCACAAGGAAGGTTATGATGACTGCTGTTTAGCAACAAGCCAAAGATTATAATAAAATCATTAACTCTGTCAATATAAATGTTAATAGGGGAGGAAAATTGGATCCATGCCTGGTATCACATTTTCTGTGCTAGGAAATTAGAACAGAGAAATTGAATCTGACAAATCTTAGCATTTAGAAATCAACATCTAAATTGCAGTTTAGAATACACAATAAATGACAGGATGCTTCTTAATTAAACTGTGCTTTTGTTAGGCCAGAATGAATAGCTTCTGCCTGGCCAGGAAAGTGATTTGGTCTCCCTGAGGAATTCTTTAAAACTATAGTATAAAATAAAGGGATAATGTTAGTAAAAATCAAGTGGACAAGCCAGCACTAATTATCTTTAGTATTACAACACTGCTAATGGTGCTGCAGTTTACAAGATAATAGAGGTGAACTCATTAGCAGAGCATAGAACTAATGTTTGTAAGGGGAGCATTTATTGTCTGCTAGCCCAACATAACTCACCATTTTACATTAGCATATTAAATAGGGCTCTCTCTTGACTTGAGAGCACTTTTTCAACCTCTTTGTAAAAATAACCAGTTGAGGAAAAACAAATTTGCATAAATTACATACAATTTCATTCAAATAGCAAAGATATAGGAATTATTTTTTTAAAAAATCTATACTTAAAACTATATTTATCTTTAATAAAAAATTTGAAAAATAAAGCTTGAAAACAATCATATTAAAAATGTCTATTTCAGGCTGGGAGCATAGCTCAGTCTCAGTTTTTATTATTTCAGTGAAATATAGCTATTTTGTAGCCACAAAATGAAAATAATTTCTATTTTTTATAAGAAAAATGCATGAGGGGAGCAGGGATTTAGTTCAGTGGTTCCAGAGCCTGTCTTGCAAGTGCAAGGGCCTGGTTTCCATCCCTAGTAATGATACACAATACTGGATGTGGAGACTCGCACCCAACAGCAACCAGTACAACATACCGCAGTGCTGGGCATGGTGGCTCACGCCTGTCATCCCAGCACTCCGAAGGCAGAGGCAGGAGGATTGCTGCGATGTGAGTTTGAGGCTGAGCTCAGGGCCAGCCTGAACTACGAAGCGAGACTCAAAAAAAAAAAAAAAAAAAGCATATGTGTTTGAAAATAATGGAGTAATCAGGACAAACACTTTTTCCTATTTACTTTTAATTGAGTATGAGTGATTGAATTATATAAAATATGATTTTTCTTATTTCTATTTGGCCATGTGTATCTTTCACTGGCCAGTCTACAAAGGTGTTTAAACACAGATAATCTTCTTCTTCTTTTTTTTTTTTTTTGTAAAATATACCTCATCACCTTCAAACAGTCCCCATGAATAATGACTATGGAATGACATTCTAATATGTTTTATGTCAATAATGTTTATTGTAGTATTCTCTCAACCATTGTACAAGTGTTTCTATTTGGTCATTAACGTTTTACTCTGATTAGTTTTAACCAGCTTTTTTAATTGAGCTGAGTGTTATCTCAGTGAATTTTATTTTAATGTCAGTTTTCCTATCATAATTTTGGGCAGAAATGTTTAATTCTAAAAAGTCTAATGTTATCAAATATTCCCTCTAAAGGAGAAGTCATACTCAAATATGGTGTTTCTTTGATTTCTATGTATTTCTCACAATGAAAAGGAATCTATGTGTTTTTACCAACAATATAATTTATACTTCACAAATATGAGGACAAATTTACTATAACAGAAAATATTCAAAGCCCAAATAAAATTGTCATAACATTTGTTCTTTTTTAAAATTATCTTTATTGGTACATTATGAACACATGATAACTGCACTGAACATTAGGAGTTTGTACCAGACTATGACATGACTTGATTCTCATTTTTCCCTTTTCCCCCCACCCTGCATCATCCTGCCCCCATATACACAATCTTTGTTTTCTTTCTTTTCTTTATTATTACCATATTCACTTTTACCTCTTTATTTACCCTTACCCTCTTTCCTTTTAAATATTTTCTACTTTGCAATATCAACTATATGTATAACTCAATTACAACTTCATATTATCATATCAGAGAAAACATAGATATTTACACATCTGTGACCTGTTTATTTCACTTATGAGGACGTCCTCAAGGTACATCCATTTGAGTATGAATGACTCAATCTTATGATTTTTAATGGCAGAGTAATACTCCATTCTATAAGAGGACCACAGCTTCTTTATCCAGTCTCCAGTTGATGGACATTTGGGTTGTTTCCAAGATTTAGCAATCACAAACTGAGCTGCTATAAACATGGATGTACATATGTCGCTGTGAAATGACTCTTTTAATTTCTTTGTGTATATACCTAGCAGAGCAATAGCTGGGTCAAATGGGACCTCCAATCCTAGTTTTGAGGAATCTCCATACTGATCTCCACAGAGGTTGTATGAGTCTACATTCCCACCAGCAGTGGAGAAGGGTTCCCTTTTCTCCACAACCTCACCAACATTTGTTGCTGGCTAATTCTGACATGGCAGCCGTTGTTTGTGGAGTTATATGAAATCTCAGTATTGATTTCATCTGCATCTCTCAAATGACTGTTGAGCATTTCTTCATATAATTCTTAGCTTCTGTTACTTCTTCCTCTGAAAAGTATCTATTCATTTCAGATGCCCATTTTTGAATTGGGTCTTTAAATTTGGGTGGGCTGATTTTTTTGAGCTCTTTAAATGTTCTAGATAGTAGCCCTTTGTCTGAGGAATAGGTGGTAAAGATTTTGTCCCACATTGTTGGTTGCCTCTTTGCTCTGTTGGGGGTTTCCTTTGCTGTGCATAAGCTTTTTTAAAAAATGAGGTCCCATTTGTTGATTTCTTCTGCCAATTCTTGTGCTATAGAGATTTTGTTCAAGAAGTCTTTCCCTAAGCCAATGTCTTCAGGAGTTTGACCTAACCTGATTTGGAGCAGGTTCAGAGTGTCTATTTTAATATTTAGGTCTCTGATCCACTTTGATTTTTGCTTGGTACATGGTGAAAAAGCTAGGTCTAGTTTTAGTCTTTGGCAGGGTAAAGCCCAGTTTTTCTAGCACCATTTGTTGAAGAGGCTATCTTTACTCCATTGAGGATTTTTGGTTCCTTTGTCAAAGATGAGGTGGCTCAGTACATCTGGAGTAGTTTCTGGATCTTCTAATCTACTCCACTGATCCTCGGGTCTGTTATTTTGCCAGTACCATGCAGTTTTTATCACAGTGGCTTTATAGTATAGTTTCAGGTTCAGGGTTGTAATACTCCCCACGATGTCCCTGTTGCTTAGAGTGGCTTGGCTCTTCTAGGTCTTTTGTGGTTCCAGATGAAAGTTTGGATTTTTTTTCTCTATATCTGTGAAATATGCTATTGGGATTTCAATCAGGATTTTGTTGAATCTGTATAGTAGTTTGGAGAGTAAGCCACTTTGACAATATTGGTTCTTCCTACCCAGGAGCAAGGTATATGTTTCCAACATTTGTTCATTTAAATTAATCTATACCCATCTCAACCAGAACATTTTTTTCCTTTAGGTAATTAGAGTCTAAGACAAATAGCAACCTGCATCCATATCATTAAGCTACACAAACATGAATACAAATGTTCATATAAGAGGAAGTACAGAAATTTAATAGTTATATATTAGGGCATTGCAAATGCATATTAATAACATAGAAAGGCTGAGTTATTATATATATAATTATAGTGTCTAGGTTATTGGATATATTAGAACTTACTTTTTAGATGAGTAGTTATAAATTTAAGAACACAGTGAGAAATTAATACATACAAAGTTAAAGTTTAAATGAGAAGTACTAGAAAATGAGCCAAGAACAGTTACATAACCACTCCTCTCCAGTTAGGCATTAAAATTCCAATTATATAATTGGTCTTGTTTCAGGATGCAGACATAGGAATTTTGACCCTGGACTAATGCCCTGTACTGGTGCACATCCAGTAACTGCAGACAATTGACTCAAGTCTCCAACCACGCTCAAGAGTTACTTTCTAAGGATATTGTATCTCTTTTCTCTCACAGAATGTGTGCAAATACTCTAAGAAGTTTTGTACTGTTTGATACCATATTAATCAGCTTCCTGTCTCTGGGCCAAAATATTCAACAATTGCAATTTAGAGGAAGAAAGGTTTATTTTGAGTCGTGGATTAAGGGGATTTAATGCATAGTTGCCTGGCTCCAAAGTAGAAATGGCATGATTGAAAGGCACAGCAAAGGAAAGCTGCCCACTCCATGGAGCCAGGAGGTGGAGAGGGAAGGAAGAAGCCAGGGCAGAGTGCGTCCTTACAGGTCATAACGCCAAGGACCCACCTCCAGTCAGGTGTGGCCTCCTAACAGAACTTTCTTCTGTTTCACTTATCAACGTGTTAATGCACTGATGGGTCCACTGTCTCGTGATACAAGTGCCTTGCAAAATCCCCACATACACATACATGAGACCTTTGAGAAACATTTTAGATCCAAACCAGGACAAATCCCACTGCTTTCACAGAGCTCATCACAAAGAAACTTAAAGCGATTGATTTGTCCTATAAATGTATTGTTTCATTATAATTTTTTTAGAAGACTCCATTGTTTTTTTTAATGCCTTATCATACATTTCAAAGAAATCAGGATTAAGAATTATAAATCAACATTTTTAAATGCATACCTACACATACTTTACACTCACACAAAAACACTGAAAAGTAAATGTGAAATATCTATAATAATCCACATCTAAGTACATTAATAAAAATATAACACTAAGAAAATTAACTTATTAAAATAGTATTTAACATAAAATTTAATTTCCAGTCTTTTAAATAAATTCTTTTATTTTACCATGAATTAATTTCACTTGTGATCATAATATATGATTGAAGGAAAGCACAGAAACTGCCAATGAGCTGGCTATGTTGGTTAATGCAAAATAAAAATGACTACCTTTGAAAACAGAATGGGCTTTGTAAATACAAATGAATGCCTAGGATATTGACAATAAAGTATAAATTGATCTATTTTTGATTTTTAATAAAATTGTATTACCAGAAATGTTTGTTATATTGTATTAACAAACTAAAATTTAGATAATATTTTATCTTTGACTGAAAAAAGATTTACTAAACTAAAACAGAAATGATTATCAGTTAATGTTACTAAGAAAGCACATAAGGGTCAGGGATTTAGCTTTGTGTTCCAACATCTGCCTGGTAAATGCAAGGTCCCGAGTTTGATCCTCAGTAGCACATACATCAGTCATGGTGGCTCACACCTGTTATCCCAGCTTTGGAGAGATAGAGACAGGAAGATTGCTATTGGAGGTTAGCTTGAGCTACATCATGAGTTCAGAGCCAGTCTGAACTATAAAGTGAGACCATGTCTCAAAAAAAAAATTATATATATATATGAATATGTGTGTGTATGTGTGTGTGTGTGTATATATATATATATATATGTGTGTGTGTGTGTGTGTGTGTGTGTGTGTGTGTGTGTGTGTATAATATATATATTTTCCCCCCAGGAACACTTTCATTAAACAAATGGTCACTACTTGTGTTTGTTTGTACTTCTTTGTACATAGAACAAATCTTTCATTTTTTTTGTTGTTTGTTTTAGTTGGGAAGAAAAAGTTGATGAAAACAAAAGAAAAGATAAAGGAAAATGTCAAACTTCCAAATGGACAAGACCACCATGAAAGGAAGATGGGAAGGAGAACTGGGAATTTAGATTACTGTTTGTTTCTCTCTCCTTTCTTCCTTTCTTTCCTTGGTGACTTGACCTAATTTTGACTATCTGGCTAGAAGGTCAGCATCACTAAGCAAATGACTAAACCCTATCTAAGCCCCTTCCCTTGTCAGATCTCAACATTTGGAACCACTAAAAACCTTCCCTAATGGCTGCAAGACCAGGCTACTGGGGACAGCCTTTATGTCCTGGGGCCTAGAAATTTATTCAAAGTAGATAATGCACAAGGATAAGGAACATAGCTAATATTATATTGCCATATATAATCTACTCCCCATGGCTCTAACTTACTGTTACCCCACCCATGCCCATGTAAGCCTCACAACATGTTCATGCCTGACAACTGTGCCTTGCTTGGAAGTTTATGTAGCAAAGAATTCTGTCTTTCATCTCTCTGCATCCCACCATCAGAAGGAATTTTACATCTTAGTAAACAAAGTCCTAGATATCAGCAATGAGAAAAGTGTGCATTGAATCCTGCACGAAGATGTCTGTATTATATGGTCACTACTGTGAAAAAGCCTAAAACTGGTGTGAGACTCAAAAGAACAAAATGTTGGAAGCAAGGATTTGGCAACTGGATCTCAACCTCAGCACAGCACAGACTCTTGCAGCAAATCTAAGATGCATGTATCAGAAAATATGACTTAGCCCCACTATTACATGGACACATGTTAGAATAACCTCTACATGGAAATTTCTTTCTAAATGTTATTGATGGAAGAGGAGTCTTGAGATGACATTGGCCTTTAGACTAAAAGGAAAAGTTGATGTTCTCTATCTGTAGTACAACTTCTCTCATTCTTTCCAGCCATAAAAAATACATTTCTGGTTTTTGCTGTGAGACAATTATCAGTCATGAACAAAAACAGTATGAGGATGAAAGAATGCTATGTGATAGCAGAAAGGACTTTCTGGCACATCAGAACTCAAAGTTCTGTCTCTCGTCTTAAAAGTTTTACATTGTGTATCTCTCTGCTTTCGTAATGGTAGGAAATAATCTATAGAATTTAAGATTTAATGTTTTACTAATGTGGGCATACGTGTTTACTTATATAAAGGGACTCCATGTGAACATCCAAGACATCCAATAAATTCAGTGAATGCTCAGCAACACCCATTCTTTTTGCTATTTTTCTGTTTCCACAAATGAACATCAGCCAGCTCTGTGTGTCAATACAGGACCGAGGAATGGAACAGCAAGGAATCACGTCAGGGACAATGTTTACAGAGAAATCTGATCTAGCAAGCTCCTCTAATCACCTCTGTGATATTGGCATATTTTGACATTGCACTTGTAATAAAGGCAAGACTCTGCTACAGTTGATTATCTGCTTTACATTTGAAAAGCGTATCGATCACTTGATTTGAATTAACGATGCAAGTTTTAATTAGACAATCAGGATCAGGAAGCTGGATAAATCTTCTAGTGGATCTTTTCTTTTATCGACTGCTTCATAAAGTCTAATGAGATTATTATATAGGCTAATTTTTCTTCCTCTACTAATTATAATACTATGATTTTATAATATTGACTTTCCTTGACAATAAAATGCAATTGGATTACTAAAACTAATTTTAATAATTTAGAATTGGCTGTGTAACTTACAGCAGAGATTCTTGATCATTTTAAAGAACTACACTTTTTTAATTACTGAAAATTGTATTTTTGCATTAGTTGATCAGAACCATAATATCTTTATTTTTAAGGTAAAGATACAAAGTACAGAAGATACTTAAATTTAAACTCTCATTACTTCTCTATAAATACAGTTCCTAAAATTTTCTGAAAACTATGTTTGAGTAACTCTAATGCCTAAATCACTGGGATGTGGGGAGGGATAAAATGAGGAAATAAGAGATCATGGTACTGAGGATAGCGGTTTCCCTAGAATTTCTACTTCTTTCTCTTTCAAAATTTTTTTGTAATCTGTGCCACTCATGACTGCATACACATTTTCAAAAGTATCCACATATCTCATTTCATTTGATAGTCCAGTTTGAGGCAGGTGTTTTTCCAGCATCATATAAACAAAAGTATTAAATCTCATGTAACCTGATATTTACTTTAAATCAAAGTTAGTTGATGGCAGTGCTGAAATTAAAATAATGGGCTTTTTTCATCTTCAGATTGCTTCATTGTATAATTCAAACATTTTTCTTCAGATTACAAATTTATTAGAAAAATTATTACTGTGCTGGTTTGTATATACATAACCTTTGTAGTATATTTATATGATACACTGAGAAGTAGATATTTTGTTAATATTCCTAGTTGGGTTTTTTTCCAACTCATTTGCATTTGAATTCATCAGCCAAGTGCTCTTCTCTCTCAGGCTTCTTTCAGACACAAGCTGAAACAAGTAGATATAAACAGAATATTCATTTTTCATGTGTCTTTCAAAAAGGAGCCACAATTAGCCCAGCAGTGCACACGTGGAACCTGAGGACTCAGAAGGAAAGGCAGGAGAATTTCCATGAATTCAAATCCAGCTTGGGTTCCATAGTGAGTTCAAGACCAGCCTGAACTACATCATTAAACTCTGTTTCAAATCTTCTCCCTTAACCCCTGAAATAAAAGTTACCATCCCAGAATGCTAAATGAAAAGACTTCATCAAATAAAAATGTTTCAATTTATTTTTCTCATCTTTTTATAGTGCAATCACACTAGCAGTACAAGTATATGAGGGGAATAAAGAAATGATAATGTTGAAGAAACACTAGTATCCTGGAGTTTAACACATATTTTAGTAGCATGAAGAAAAAAATTAGCCTGGTGTTTATTTCCTATGTGCTGCTTATGGAAAGGTGAAGGAACCTGAGAGACCTGGGCTGTTCCTCAAACACAGACACAACAATGCCCAAGTCTAGCTTCTGTGTCCAGAGCCCTGAGAGTCAGTCAGTCATCACAAGTGGGGTAGAAAGTAGCCTCAAATAAGTTATTAGTATATTTGAGCCTATAATTGGGAAAAGATGAGTCTGATATTTTCTAACCGACTTATCAATAAATATGTGGTTTCCAGAAGTGAAGACATAGCTGAATGAGATCTATCTTACCTGTAAATGCTGAAGAAAACACTAAGTACAGACACACAATGCCCTCTCTCCCTCTAAGTGGTAACAGGTGGTAGACATAGATTTTCTCATTGTGAGAAAGTCTGAACCGTCTTTTGCTTCCCTCTCCCCAAATCACCATCCTTATAACATCAGCATCAAAATTTTACCAGCCAGTGATTCCTTAATTCCTTCTGCAAATATTTAAATGTCAATTATTTAACAAAAAGGATTTTGTCTTTAATACAAAATATCTTCCTTACATTCTTATAAATGGAAAAGTCAGGGGCCAGGGATTTACCTCAAGTGATATTTCTCCTATCTTGGAAGCAAGCACAAGGGCCCAAGTTCAATCCCTAATGCCCCAAAAATATAAATAAAAAGAAAAAAAGGCAAAAATATCATTTCTTTTGGAAAAAAATTCTCATATCTTTTCATTATATCACTATTATTTTGCCATCTTCTTGAATGAAAATTTTGAGTGTCAACTCTGTTTAGACATTGCTTCAGGTTATTCATGAAATTAAAAATATCCTTTCTCCTTTCCTCTAAGCTAAGTGTTGCCTTTCCTAGTACATTTATGGAGAATAATACATTCATGTTGGATAAATCCAAGAAATCACAAGCTGCCAAAAAAGGAGGGATACTTTGCCATGCCTTTGTAATTGTTTAAAAGTTCCTATGCAAATAAAAAAGGATAAGTTTTGTTATGGGGGAACAGAAATAGATAATAAGTAATATCATAAAGTGTTTTTCAAATGTACCATAAGTGCAAGAAATTATGTGCTGCTTAAAGAGATGAACTCAGCATGATCTTTGATGAAAAATCCCCCAGGCAGATATAAATAGGAAAGTGTTACTAGTAGAGAATAGATATAAATAATGAGAGGTGGTACAAATGAAGCAGACGGCTTGGACAAATACATCACAGCCATTTCAAGATGCTAAACTTCCTGAAAACTTTGTACTCCTTGACAGGATTTCCTAAAGAACAAAATCATCAGTGGCTGTGCTGTTTCTGTCATCAGGTATGACAGTCCGATCATCCCAGCTAATGGGAGACATCTCTTTTCTCAGAATCCCTAAGATCTTGGAACTTATTCACTATACTTAGAACGGAATTAACTGAATCTGTGTATTTCTTTTCCATATTCCTCAGCCACATCTTCTTGTCCTTTATGCAGAAAACCCTGACTTTGTGGATTTTCCAGTGCTAGAGTTTTGATGAAGATATTTATAAATATTTCCTCCTTTGGCAAACTCTTGTTTCTTGATACTTTTATTTCTAAACCTGAACTATCTTCTTAGTATGTTTAATATTGCATCCTGGTGTATTAGGTGGTCTGTTCTCAATAAGTATACTTTAATATTTGTGCTATGGTTATATTTCATGTGTTTTAAAAGAAGTGAGATTCTGTTGCACTCAAAATTTTTAAAAAATTGTATAACAAATCTTCAATTGAATATTTACTATTTTCAATATTTGGAGAAATATTTCATTTTAATGATAAATGTTAGAGACAGAGAAGAAAATCCCTTGAATGAATGAACCAAATCTCTTTAAAAATAAATTCTAACACAACTACAAGATATTCTTACTCTTTTTTGCCTCCAGGGCAAAGTCCACAAAATAGAATTCTTTTTCATGTTGTATTGGGAAACCCCTTCAAAATTTTACTATATTAAGTGTGAAATGATCATGTGTCAAGTTTGCTTTTTTCAAGCTTTTAGTATCATGGATGTGTTGTCAATTTAAGGTTAAATGAAACTTTCACTATTCCCATTGAGGCAATCTTACTGATCGAC
This sequence comes from Petromus typicus, assembly GCA_004026965.1. Taxonomy (NCBI): domain Eukaryota; kingdom Metazoa; phylum Chordata; class Mammalia; order Rodentia; family Petromuridae; genus Petromus; species Petromus typicus. The sequence goes on along the minus strand of PVIR01007839.1, from coordinate 1,771 downwards.
AACATTTGGTGCAAACAGTAATCAAGCTTCAAAATTATGCAAAATACTGCCTATTTCTCAAAAATTTCACTGAATTATTTAAAACTCAGTGGCAGAAACAAGCCTTGGCTGTAGTGTGAAGTTGAGTGGGGATTTGTAAATATGTACCAAGGACTGAAATGCTCAGTGGGTATAATTCACATGGTTGTACACACACCTTTCCCCTGGCTGGACTCCAATAAAATCACTCTGAAATTTAACTGTGCAGTACACATTACTTACCCAAAGATGTTTTGCTATTATTGATTTTAATTAGAAAGTGTCATGTTCCAGCATCTTACCAACTGTTTAATACTCTCAATTCGTATTACAGGTTTGAAAGTACAGTGTGTTAGCCTGATGTTAACTGTACAGTGTTGTCCCTGGTTGAAACACAGCAATGGCATAATCCCAATCGCCACCAAACCAAAGATCAGCATCATTTGCTTCCCATTATGACTTAATGCAATCATACTAAAGAAAAGAAACAAAAACACTGTCTATTAAAGTAATGAAGCCAACATATTCTGAGCAGCTGTTGGTGTGGGTGTACGTTTGTAAGGACCTGCTATTGTTTTTAATGCAGAATATATTAATAAAAATAAATAAATTAAAGTAATACCCTCAAAAACAACAACACAAACTGAATAGGCATTCTGAGATAAAGTGCTAATTTCAGTTCTCCTGAGAACAATGGAGTTACAGAAATTGGTGGCTGGGCACGCCGTGTCACACACTAGGGAAAAATGAAACTCCGAAGGTCACATCGCGCGGCTATTGTAATCCTTCTGTGCTCTATTATACCAAAATCTCAAAGAAGCAAAAAAATCATGAAGCAAAATGCAAAAGTATACTGACCTGTACACTTTACTTACCCTTTACTTGCTGTACTAAAAATGCAAAATTTCTAATGCAAAGATTGAGTATATGGTAATCTTTTATCTTTGTGCAACTCTGTATTTTTTTGTTTTGTATTTATTTATTTTTATTTTATTTTATTTTATTTATTTTATTTTATTTTATTTTATTTTATTTTGCTCTATTTCATTACTTTATTGGCTTCAGATCTAGACGGCCACATACCAATGAGAGCTTTCATCAAACAGACATTCTCCACCCTTCTTTCATTCAGATCACTCTGTTCTCTCAACAAAATATGTCACTTTCATAATTCACATATTTCCCTCAGTTAGAGGATATGTTGAATCTAGTTCAACTCAGTGTACTTTTATCAGGCTTATTGTACTTCTGCTGCATTTCCTTGGAACTCTGAGATAACCATAAAAATAAAACTCATTCCTTTCTAAAACAAATTCAAAGTATTTCTAGTTACTTTGCATGATTTATAAAACCAGGTACTTGCAGCTTTTGACCTTAAAAGTAGGCATGTATTGCTCATAAATTTAATGACAATAAACAATTTAATGATTAAACTTCTGAATATATATTTTAAAAGATATGAGAGAATTTAGCTTTCTTGTTGATATATTAGGAAACTGTTTCCTTTGGGACTAGGTATAAAACTGTCCAAAGAGATGAAGAGTATTTCCAAGACTGTTTCACAGAGAAGACCATAGGGAAAAAATAATCTGAGTTACATTATTACTAGATTAATTTCAGGATGATTGTTCTGCTGGCTAGAATATGACTTTTCCAAAGCAACTTTCTGCTTTGTGGCTTCTCTCCCTCAACAGAGGAAACAAGAAAAATAAGAACTTGAAAAGAAAAATAAGAAAACACTTACTATTGGAAA
>PVIR01007838.1:22802-59275 GCA_004026965.1 Petromus typicus | reverse complement strand
CACGTGTGACCCTCAGAACAGAACAGCTGTTATGCCCCAAGCCCCAAAGTAATGAGAATCATCATAAACGGGCTACAGCCAGGCCAGGGCACCTTTGAATTCTTCACGGAACACAATTCTTTGACGAACTTATCAGAGTACACATTTCCTATTCAGAATAGTGTTCTAATACAGTAAATAAGGAAAATGTCTTTCTTCCATCCTCAAAGGCAAAGAAAAATCTTATGTATATAGGGGGCAGTGGGTTATAGGGTGCAGTGGGTAGGCAAATAGGAAAAAATGAGAAATTTGGTACAAATTCTCAATGTCAAATGTGATCATGATGTGTATATATAATGTACCAATATAGATTTGAATAAAAAAAGAGAGCAAATGGGCTAATAGAAATTATGATGTAAGGTATTCTCCATATAAGTCTTTGTTGAAATAACTTTTCATACACACAGAGCTAATCTGTAGTTTTCAGATAGTTTATGAAATTCAAAGATATGTTCTAAATCTTTAAAAGTAGATAAAGAAAACTGCAACATTTTCATTGTATTGGTAAAATGAATCAATATTATTTTCTGGGTGTGATTTTTTCTATTCCAGTTTAAATGCGACGTATATATACATTTATATCATAATATCTTTAAATGAACTTAATGACTATGACTAGAGAAACATTTTTTAATTATATCCTTTTTTAATAAATTTCTTCTAAAAACTTTTAACAAAGGAAAACAATGAACTAATTGAAGGGAAACAAAACTATTATTCATAGTATTTTCTAATATGAATAAGGATGAGACTGTGCCATATGTATATTAAGCAAACAAGGGAGTTTTATTGGATTGAATAAATCATAAAGATCATGTAAAATTTGAAATAACAGGGTACTTTTAGTATAATATTATATATTGGTTTAATATATGCAATTTTTATATTCCACTTACCAATTTATATTTTCTCATTTTTGATGCCTAATTTTTTACTCTCCAATTTAATCACATTAGCTATTGCCTACATTGGCCATCCAAGAAGATTTCAGTGCCAAGGTCATTAAAATATTTCTAAACAAGAGCTAATTTTCCGTGAAGTCTCCAAGGTGCTGGATTTCAAACCAATGAGTATATTAGGGCCGTTAGGTCCTCTAAATTTTGTTTATGCCTCTCCCTGTCACCACATGATCACAGCTGGAAAAATGAGCTCCAGTAATGAGATAAATGAGATGCCAAAGCAATAGTTCTTCCTACAATGGAGGTGATTAGACTCATTGTAACAGATGCATGATAATCAGGCCTCATAGTCCTCTGACTGCAGTCTTCTTTGGAACCTCATATAACTACATAACACTTACTTATCCTCTTACATTGGCCATCAAGATCAGCCAACAAATATAATGGGGTAAATTTATAGTTTTCTGAGGAGATATCCTGTGATTTCTGAGTGCAAGAGTGAAACCTGCAGCTTTTAGTCTATTTAGTTCAGTTTGCAAGATAGGGTGAGTAGTCCAGGTATCCAAATTTCTGGCCTGTAATATGGAAACCATCATGGACATTACTGTCTTTCTCATCACCTTTATGGTCATCATCATCATCATCATTACAATTCCTCATGCTGTTACTTTATTGAAATGATTTGTGCCAAGCTCTTCAGTGTAATCCCTGATAAATAGTAACCATATGCAAACATTTGCATCCATTCTAAATGTTAATTACATTTTGCTTACAGACCTTAACTCTTGACTTAATGTTAAATAAAATAGTAAGACTGATACACCATCACCTTTGTAACCTTGGAATAACCCCTCGGCATAATCAGGATACAATACTTATGCCTGAATTTTTAGCAGTATTAATTCTAAATAATATCTACATAGTACTTACAAGTAACTTATTACACAGTATAAGCTGTTGGTTTGAGTCCAACCTCAGCAACTCAAGCATATTCCCACTAATAAGTGATCAGAGATCACTTGTAAAGTCTACGGATATACGGTCTTAACTTCTGTTCTCAAGTCTTACTGCATTCTGTTCCATAAGATCATTATAAATTTATGTATCTTACTTTATAAGAACTACCTATATAAAATAAATATTTGATTTTATTTTTAAAATCTACTGAAAAATAGTCAACTATAATTCAACATACGAAATTCTATTTATCTTAGATCTTTAATCCACATTCCTAGACTTCTTGAATTTCTCGTGCATTAACCCTGAACTTTTAATTTAGAGTCTCAACTTCTCATCCTGATATGGAAAGAGCAAGCAGGTTCAAGCCACGCTGGTCCTTTTTCCAACTCTAGCACCACCAATTAGAGATATGAAACCTGGGTGAGGAATATGACATTTCACTTTTCTTGTGTATTAGAGGTAGATAAAAGTCCCAGTGAAAATATCTTCAAAAGATTACAGGTAATGGATGAAAAATGTCTAAAATTTTTCATCTAAATTATAGTTGTTATAACTCTATAAGATCTGATTTTGAAATCTGCATCTGACACTCAGGTTTTATCCATGGTTATAATTCCTTAAGAAGAATATATCAGGCATGCTTTTTATACATTGGTTTACAAGGTGAATTTGCCATTTTATTTTACTTTCACTGTTTTCTTTGTCTTCCACCCTCCCTAGAATGGGTGATTTAAAAAAGCAAATTCAAAACAATGATTTTACAAGGTTTGAAACTATAAACTTGACATGAGAAACTTGAAAAAATGTTACTTAGTTTTATTTTCCCCTAATTTGAGAAAATTATCAATGCTCTTTCTGTGAACATAATAACATCCTGGCCTTGTGGACTGGAAGTTTCTATGTTCTAGAAGCAACAGTAACTTTTTACCTCTCTGAAAGATCTGAACTTTTCACACTTACACTTTTTTTCCTTGTTTAATTTGTCTGCAGAACACCCTTTCTTTTTTAAAAAAATTCAAATCTTTTATTGGTACATTATGAATACCCATCATTATCACATTCAACATTGAGAGTTTGTACCAGAGTATGATACGACTTGATTCTCATTTTTCCCCTTCACCTTGCCCTACAACCTCCCACCTCCTATCTACATAACCTTTGTTTGTTTTTATTACTAGCATATTCTTGTTACCTTCGTTATTTACTCCTGTATCCTCTTTCCCTGTAGATATTTTCTATTTCACAATATCAACTATACATACTACAACTCATTTACATCTTCGTATTCTCATACCAGAGAAAAGATATGGTATTTACACATCTGTGATCTATTTATTTCACTTAGGAGGATGTCCTCAAGGTACATCCATTTGAGTATGAATGACTCAATCTTATCATTTTTAATAGCAGAGTAATACTCCATTCTATAAAAGAATCACATCTTCTTTATCCAGTCTCTGGTTAATTTCTGTCCTCACAGACTTCCTTTCCCTTCACGGATCAGTTCAAGTTGGAAAAATCTCTCATTTTTTTCGTTTGTAAAGATAACTTTAACATTATCTGAAGTCTCTTTCACTGTAATGATCACAAATGTCATGAATTTGTTCACATCTCTGTAATGCTGTGCCATTCTGATTACAGCGCTAGCACAGGGGCTGTGATGGAAACTTCTTGGGCATTTTGTGAATATTCGGTAACTACACAACGTTTGCAGAGGAGTCAGTGTGAGGGTTTGCTGGGAATATGGACTCACGATCTCTCTTGGTCTGACCTTTTGTTCATTGTTAGTTATCATATAGAAATTTCAGTAAGTACCTTTCCCTCTTTCACAAAATGAAAAGAAACAATAGGAAAACAGTTCTAAGTAATATCCCAGTGAAAAGTACTTCAGTGAAAACTAAAGACAAATAGGGCTGGGGATTTAGCTCTGTGGTTCCAGCGCCTGTCTTGCAAGCGCAAGGACCCGAGTTTGATCCCCCTTAACCACATACAGTACTGGGTGTGGAAACACATGCCCAGCAGCAATCAGTACCACATACCACAGTGCCAGGCGTGGTGGCTCACGCCTGTAATCCCAGCACTTGTGAGGTAGAGGCAGGAGGATTGCTGTGAGTGAGACCAAAAATTTCCTTATGTATGTGATAGTTTATTTTTACTCAGAAAGTTAATTTTAACCTGCATACATATATTTTTTTTCATTAAAAGTAAAGAAAAAGATACCCACAAAACCACTTAAATTAACTTTAACTCTCATTATATTTCCAGCTTAGGTATACAGTATGATTTTTAGCATATTATTTAATCTCTGTGACTAAGTATTTTCCTGCAGATTGAAAGAATACTATAATAGTATCTACCTCATAGAGCTCCTACAAGGTTAAAATGATTCAATACATAGAAATACTTACAATTTTATAATTGTTAGTTAAAAAACTTGAACAATATTTTGCATTGTACTTTCATCAGTTTTTAAGTGGTATCACTGTATATTCAAATGGCAAGTATTCATTTCATCTATTTAGTAAAACCACCTATGAAATGAGTTAGCATTCATTTTTAATAACAATTTTGTTCAGTCTCAATAATACATCTATATAATTTTGGAAATGTAGAAAATGTTAAAATTCAGCAGAAGTTTTGCTGTTTAAGCGTTTGATATCAAAGTGGAATTAAAATAAATGTAAAATCATCTGGCTGAGTTAATTATCCAACAAATACTAAATTTCTTTCACTAGAGTGGGAATAAGTGAGATCCTAGAAAGCCTTCATTGTAGTTTGGTTTATCAAGTAGCAACCTAATAAACAGAAAGTCTGTCCCTGTTCCCCCGTGAGCTCAGAAGCACTGTGGGGTATGATTCTGAAGCAAGAGGTATCTGTATGAGACATACTCAAAACGTTAACCCCGCAAAGTCTAAGCCATTTAACAGAGGTCTTGCTTCAGATCTTAAGGTAGAATTACAAAATTCAACACTGTTGGTGAAATCCAAAGACACAGTCACTCTCGAGACACTGTTATGCTGTGACCACCTGCTCACCTGACAAGCAATATGACAGGGGCTGTGGAACCCATCACCTGGGGTGAGGAGTGGCAAGAGTTTGACCCTGAAGGTGGCAAAGAGCAACTTTATTCAAACTACAGCTGGCAACAAGGAGAGAAAAACAATCTGCTCTCTTCTCTGGCAAGCTCATCAATTTAACTACTGCTGTTCACACTGGCTAGCAAACCTGGTGACAGAGGAGTTGGGAGCCAGGAGAGAGAGAGAGAGAGAGAGAGAGAGAGAGAGAGAGAGAGAGAGAGAGAGAGAGAGTGTGTGTGTGTGTGTGTGTGTGTGTGTGTGTGTGTGTGTTATGGCCTCAGCCCATGAAGTCCATTTCCTATAGCCTAAAGCATGGTGAAAACGAAACACACAGGAATTATCTAATGAGAAAATAGAGATCAGTCAGGCCAGCAACCCTAGAAATTATTTTAAAATTTTAAGTTTTCTTTATCTTAGACTAAGTAACTTCAGTTGTTGTTTTCTCATAATAAAATTTATACAATAAATGAAACACCAGAGATAAAATATATTTATATAGTGTATTATGTCAGTTAATGTGCCCCACCTTTTCTGACTAAAACTAACCTGGACTAATGTTGGTGCCTGGTAAACTAAAGTGAATTGCAAACGAAATCTGCCTTCTTTCTAATCACATGAAAATTTCAAATATGTGTCCTCTATTAACACAGGAAGTTACTGTTTTAGAACGGAGTGCTTTCCTCAGGCACAGTTTTGGTGTTATTATAGTGACATTTATTACCGATGCTTATGCAACCACTAAGTACAGCATGGCCTTTGTTATTCAGCCCTAAAGATATTTTTCAAAATTTCAATACTATAAAAGTCTAAATTCAGAACATATTTCATAACATGTTAAAATGCAGGTAGAAAGTATCTATGCACTTCTGTGGCCATCTCGCCTAATGATGCTCCATGGTCACTGAACTGACATAAGATGTTTTTGAGATTTCATTGCAAAGTTAATTTTTTCTATCTCAGTAATTTTTATACAAATTAATTGTATCCCTTTGTTTTGAAAATTAAAAATAAAATGTTACATTACTAATTTATTGAAAATACAAATAAACACATATTAAACCTACTATAGATTTTAGGAAACATTACATTTCGCATCATAAAAATAACAAATTGATGATAACAGTGACATTGCTTTATATTTTTAAAATACATTTAAGCCTTGTTAAAATGTATGTATATTTGCAAATATATATAGTCTGGTTTAATAGTAGACTGCTTGATTTTTTATGTATGTCTCCATTCAGTCTGCACTGTCTTGGTTTAAATGTATGTAGAAATGCTAGCCTGGAAGAGACAATGCAATTAGAAAATGTAGAGCCATTGAAAGTATCCTGGAGACCTCCCAAGATCTCTTAGGATCACTCTTTGATTTTAAACTTTTTCTCACAATATAATCATCAAATAAAAAATGCCAACAGTGGCATCTTTAAGTCCTTGAGAACTTCTGGCTAAATTGCCAGATGTTTTTTTTGTCAATCAATTCTTTTTTAAAAAATTTTTTCGTGTATTTATTGGCCATTTGTATTTTTTTCTTAATCTTTATTGGTACATTACATATATGCATCATGATTGCACTCCATGTCAATCAATTCTTATTTATTTATTAGGTGTGAGGGTGTTTCTTGAAGCTTTCTAGGCATTTTGTGTATAGCAGATGAAAAAGGAAAACATAATTATATTTTAAAATTTATAATTTAGCTGTGATGGATTATAAACTAGTAAAACAATATAGTAGTTAAAATGGTTAAAATGAAGTAAAAACAACTGAATCAAGATGGCAAATGTGGAAGGTATTATTGGGTATTATTTTGAAGACTGTTGATAATAGACTTGAACAATTCAAAAAGTCTACAGAGGTGGACAGGGCGTTGAAGGGTGATTGGATTTTTGAGGTACGAGTTCTTCAGTAGAGAAAATGTTAAAGTCGGATCTCAGGCAGTCTCTAGGGTGTGCTCGTTGTACAGCAGAAGATGGAGATGACAAAAGTGAAATGGATGTGTGTCAGATATAGAAGAGGCTGATTGAATAGAAATCCGTGGGTCTCTGTTAGAGTTCCGACTTGAAATGTGAAGTCATTGGTGTGGATGGAGGAGATCACTGGTGCTTTACAAAATTATCTTCTATTCTGTTGTATATTTTACTAAAAATTGTACTTAATTTGTTCAGCACATCACGCTGTTACATACGCTCTTTCACTTATTGTCACAATAAAAGGCTTAAATATGAAAGTCGGACAGATATCACTAACCACCGTCGTTTTTTCTCTATGTAGGAGGAAATAAAGCTCAGGAAATGTTTTTTACTTATCAAAAACTGAAAGCTAATTACTGACAGATCTGGATCCAAACAACTCAATGTGAGGCCCCTTACTCTAGGGGGGCACTCACTGGACCTGAAGCCATGGAGCTGCTTTCAACATGGACACAGTGATTATTTTCTTTGCCCTGGATGTATGTTTTCTGTTTTTCCAAGATTCATTCAGCTATGGCTAACAAAAAATATTTAAAGACATGCATGTGATTTTTTAGAAAATGGAGTATTACTCAGCCATGAAGAATGATAAATTAGAGACATTTATACTTCAATGGATGTAACTTGAGGACAAACTCAGAAGTGAAACAAACAGGATGCAAATGTGTAAAAACTGTATTATTTCACTAATATGAAAAACTAAAGGTGTAAATGAGGTCCAGAATGTATGATAGGTCTTGTGTAATTGGAAGAAAATGTTCCAAGGTAAAAGGGAAAGGCAGGGTAAGTGAAGGGAAAGAAGGAAAAGAAAAAATTTGATGGTAAAAATTTTAAAAATGGAATCAAAGCTTATTCTGTATGGGGTGGGGGATGTAAATAGGGCAGAAGATTGGGAAAAAATGAGAGCCAAGATATACCACAGACAGCTACAAATTTATAATGTTGGATGAGAGCATAATGTATAACTAAAATGTACCAATCAACTCAATAAATGAAAAAAAAGACATGCATGATGATGTTTACTTCATCTTGATATAATTACCAGAGTCAGGATAATAAACAGATTCATCACTCCACACAGCTGTCTTCTGTGTATATGTGTATGTAGAAAACTGACATAAAAACAGGTAACTGACTATATTAAAAATTATGACTGCAATTTTGTAACAACACAAATTATATATATATAAAATTTGTAGTGCCAGCTTTATTTTTAGGTAAATTATATAAAAGAGGACATTTCTGAAATAAATGTGTCTGAAGAAAATCTCCTAAATTAAGTTAATGAAGTCAGTATGGTCCTAGTCCAAAAAATGTGGCACACTTCTAGTAAAGTTCATCAAAGTTCAGAAGAATATGCAGTAGTATATATTGTAAATGAAGTTAAATCTATTTTGTAAATTCCTCATAATAGTTGAAGGCCATTTCAAAACAATATCTTTGATATGTAGGATAAGGAAAAACACGATGCTATTTCCTTTGAGGTTCTGATTTAGTGAAAGGTTAGTTGACCCTGTCGAAGAAAAATTGCACTAAACAAGTTTAAACAGGTAACAAAAAACATAGGTGAACAGAAGAGGGAAGCCAGAACTCACTGTAAACCTTGCTCTGCTGGGAACAAAGGGCTGGAGATCCTCTACAGCCTGCAGTAGGCTATCCATGTTTGCTAACGGACTGACCCAAAGGTAATGTACATGGCCTTGGATCTTTCTCACAGGTGGCATATAAATTAGGGCAAGTAGAGAATTAGAGCAAAGGAGAATTAGGCTTCTACCCTGATACACCATCTAGGAGCTAAAGCCACTATCTTTCCTGATGATAATATTTCATAGTGATGCTTTCTTGGTCTTTGAGAAAGAGATCCTTGGAAAGTAACACTGTCAAGAAGCTTTTTTTAAAAAAATTGGGCTTTCAAAGGGACGAGGAAATGAATTCGCAATAGATTTTGAAAAAAAAGGATGTCAGGAAATAGAAGCAGTGAGAAGCCTGTCTAAAGTTTAGTCAGCCTGAGGGAAATATTAAAGCCTCCTTGGTCTCACTCTGCATGTATGGAATACAAATACAAATGGTGTATGTACTGGATAAAATAGGTAATATAACAATAGAATAATAAAACAGTTTCCTTTCACGATAGTAGAAAATATAGAAATCAAGTACAGAAGACTTCAGAAGCACCTTTTAAACTGAAACTTTGTAAGACTGAAAACTTTGCTGAAGAACTTGGAATGGGATTTACATAAAACATTTGACTTATATTCATGGTTGAGAAAACTCCACTAACGTGGACTGCATAAAACTTCAAACTAAAAATAACATAGTAGAAAAAATTTTAAATCTCAATGATATTCTAGCTTGGCATCTGGTTTACTAATACAGATATTCATTTGGTAGGATAAATAAGCAAAATGTGAGACATTTTGCACAAAATTGCAGCAAAACCAAATATTTTCTAGTTTTTAAAAAACATTCAATTCACATAGAGAGACAGATGATTAGAACAGATTAGAAAGCTTTGAAGATTATCAAGATGTACGTAGGCAATATTAATGTGAAGATGGTACTGAATGTCTGCCAGGAAACTGATGGTATATTATACTTGCAGTATTATGATTGTTTTGGACACAATAATAAAATATAGGGACAGTTGATACATATAAGGGCTTTAAAGTCATATTGAAATCCAAAAGTCCCAGTTATCAGGAATTACATAATTCAGGGGATTTCTTCCTTATGTCCCTAATCGTAGTCTCAACTCATTAGATTGTTATGATTGTTGAGTGAATGGCCCTTAAGTACTTTATCAATGGAACCTTATAATTTCCCTAAACAGAAATGCATAGTGTATCTATCACTTGTCAGTGAATGACAAGTTAATTATTTTTAATCACAGCCTTCTGTCCTGAAGATGGACTTGAAGATATTGCAATCATGCAGTACATACAGAATTATAATCAACAAAGGGAACTGTGTACAAGAGGATCATGTAAGACTACTGTAGAGCTGAAAATCCCTACCGACAGTGAATGCATAGATGAAGGTGTGGCAAGAGGAAAAAAACAACTACAGGAGAAAAAGAAAAACTCCCAGTTGAAATCCACAGTGAAAGTCCAATAGAAGTTTCTATAGATTCACCGACCTCCTTTTATATTTTACATAATGATCTCTGATGTGTTTGTGTGTTTGTGTGTGTGTGTGTGAGAGAGAGAGAGAGAAGTGAAAGAAAGAAAACACACCACACTACCATGAAATGTTACTGAGAAAAGCGACAGAATTTCAGACAGACCCATGGGCAGGTCTTTTGTGAGGATTCCAGCAGAAACCATTATTCTCATAGGTGGTGACACTCACTCAGCTTTTGTCTGAAGCTCTCCCAGCAGATCAGATGCAAAGAGGAGAGATAGGGAGACTGATGATCCTCTCCATGTGAATTATTCTCTAATGTGCATGTTTATGGCTTAGACTTGTTACATTTAAACAACTAAAATACAAAGACACTTATAGAATAAGATGTAAACAAACATAACATTTTTTACAGGTTTGAAGCACATTTTTATTCATCAAATCTTTGCCTACACCTATGTCTCTAAGAGTTCTTCCTAGTTTATCTTCCATCAAGTTTAGTGTTTCTGTTTTAAAATTTGACCTTTGGCTCATTCCAAATGGGTCTAGGTTTAATTGCTGGAATGTGGGGAGCCTGTTTCTTTAGCACCATTTATTAAATAGATGTACATAAGAAACATTGCAACAAATCAATAACTAAGATTTTATCTTATTAAAAGGCTTTGTACAGCAAAAGAAGCCACTAAGAAAGAGGCAACCTGTAGAACCGAAAAAAAAAAAAATTCGGCAGCTGTTTCTCAGACAAAAGATTAATATCAAGAATAAAGAAATTAAAAAATCAGACCCTTCCCTAAGACATAATCCAAAAAGTGTTATCTGAAATGAACAAACACTTTTCAGATGAAAAATTAAAAGTGTCAGACAAATATATGAAAAAAGGTTCAACATCACTGGTCATTTGAGAGAAGCAAATTAAGAAAACGCAGAGATTGCATCTCACCCCCAAATAATGGTTGCTATCAAGAAATCAACCAATAAATGCTGGCGGGGCTGTGGGGAAAAAAGAACCATTCTCACTATTAGTGAGAGTGTAGACTAGTGCAACCATAAGGGAAACTAGTGTGGTGATTCCTCAAAAATTAAAATCAGCGGTGGCCTTCAGGTCTATTTACTACTTATTCTTGAATTCACTCTGCAAATTCCTGTTTTATAACTTCCACTCATAGTAAATGCAAAGGTACAGGTATATCTTTTGAAAAGTTTTTTATACTGTACTTGTATTGTACTTTACAATTTATATATGTTTAGATAAATTCATACTTAGCATATTTGCAGTGTATTAATGTGCCATATGATTTTTAGTTTTACAGCAATTCCAAGAAATGCAGTAGATGATACCGTTTTGGATTGTATACACATATCCTACAAGGTGCGTATGACAGAAATGCTTAATAAAACACTACTCGGAATGTATGCTCATTCCGCAGTGGTACACATTGGTACTTTATTCTGTTTATCCTCAGGACAAGCACCACTGCTCTGCTGTTGAGCAGCCCAATGGGATCCTAACTCAGCCCCAACGATAAATGAGAGGGATAAAATTTAACCAAAGGAAGACATTTTATTTGTGAAGATGAAAAGGAGGGAAAAAGGAAAGATAGACAGCTATTTTGACAGGAAGGATGGAGGACCTGGGGTCTCTGTTCTTAGATATTTTCGTGGTCAGGTGACTCTTCTTTCCTCGTCCCCCTGGAACTTGCTACAATTGGAATGGTTTCCGGGGATCTTCCAGGATTAGTCATTTCTTCCAGTGGTCTAGGTGAGCAGCTCCTTCCTATTTCCGTGTCCTTGATGTACCATTAAAGGCCTTATATCTGGGGTGGGCTGCTGGTTGGCAAAAGGACTACCTTACTCACGGTTAGAGTTAGTGAGGAGGTTGTGTGAGTATTTACTGTACTATTATTATTCACTCTTGGGTCACTGTACCAACTGTAATGACTCGGGAGTGAATAATACAATGATTCGGGAGTGAATACACATGTGTAAGTGCATAAGTGTGAGTTCATTCTGCCTTAAAATTAGTTCCTCCCCTTTGTTCTCCTGGGAGGTGTGGGCTGCCTATTATTTATGCATCTAGCCATCTCTCCCTATCTGGCCTGTCAGCTCTTTTTCTGGTTTCTTGGTATAAGTCCCAAGGCCAGTTTGTATCTTTCTTTTCCTAAGCCTGTTTTTGATTTACTTCCCAGGTGAAAATTTTGTAGTGATTGTTTTTAACTGCTTTTAGTCCAGATGAACTAGATGACCCTAAGGAACCCCCTATTTTGATTTCGCATCTATAGTCCCTTTATTCCTACAATTCCTCCTTAGATTATTTTATCAATAAATCAGGCATTCGTGTACTTACCCATTAATAAGCTTTGCATCATGTAATGATGGTTTATGGAGCCCAAAACAACTTTCTAAGTATTGAGGAGAGAGAGCTGTGTCTCATGCAAGGCCCTAGAACTTGAGCCACTTAACAGAGACAGAAAAAATATAAGTATACAAAATATTGCCCAGTAATAAATACACCTCCAAGAACTAAAGTGCTGAAGTGCTGGAGAATATTAATAAAAGAGAAACAAAGGCAACGCTGATGAGGCACTCTGAAAAGATGCAATTAGCGGGCTCTAGAGTTCTAGAGCTAGATGGGTGTTGATTTCTGTCTTTAAAGGCCATGAAAAGGGATTTGTATTAGTGCTAAATATGGTAGGAAACTACTAGGATGTTCTGCATGAAGGAAATGTGGCCTAACTTATGTTGTCAAAGGTTCTTGTGTGCAGAATGAGTTGTTGGAGCTGCACTAGAAGCAGAGAAGTTCAGAAGAAATGACAGTTTTTTTTAGATTAATTCTGTATGAACAGGATTGTTCATGGGTGAACAGGCCTGAATTTTTGCATGAGAGGTTTGCTTCTTTTTTATTCTAAATTTGTGAAAATTATGTTCGCATTATACAATGATTACAATGATTATAAGGAGTTGGTATCTGTCCGTAACACATTTTAGTTTTCTTCCCTTAGCCTTGCTCTTCTGCCCCACCCCCATTGTCTCTTGGCTTCTGACCTGTGTTGGGAGTATTTTTATTGTTTGAGGTACATCTCTTTCTGGATTGAGAAGTATTGGGCTTCAATAGCTGATGATACCTTTAACCATAAAAATATGTATCGAATCACCAGGAGACAGATAATATTGTGCTCTATATTAAAATTTTCAAAAGTTGGTTAAATCTAGTTCTAGAGGCACAAGTTCATATTGATGATGCACAGCATAAATGAATTGCTCACAGGCCCTGGCAACTGAGTGTGTGCAATAATTACAGCATAATGGGATAATGAAGAGACTCTGTCAGGCTTTTTCAGTCCTTGAGACTTGAGGATACAAATATTTGGAAACAGAGACTACCAATTAGTTTTTAGTCTGCCCGATTAGTAGGATGAGAGTCTCACACTGTCAGCTCTCAATGAAATGAAGGAAAAAGGGAGACAAATTGCAGTTCTCCTCATGGTGCTGCTCGTGTTGAACAAGCTGTGGCCATTATGTGCTGGAAACAAGAGAATAATTAAAAATAAAATTTCCTCCCCCAGCAAAAGCCACTTGTGAACTGCCACAGCCTGTCGGGTAGGGTTACAGGCTGCTCACCGAATTCTCTCTGCTTGGAATTAGATCCCAAATGTGATATTTATCAGCACTTATAGAAAAAATAATCAGCATCATATTAGGTTAATTACCATTATACTTATGTCTAGCTATTTGATCTCTATCAGGCCTGGAAGGGTCTATTAAGCTGTACTTAAATTTATGTTGCTTTGTAGGTGTCCAGTAAAATGAACACTCTCAGTCGCTGTGCGCTGAAGTTAATTTGTTCTATAAAATTACCCATTTCTCTAGAGTATTCATTAGTTGAATAAAGCAGAGAAAGAGTCTAGATGCTGACAAATTAACATTATTACCATACGGTTATTTTTGACAAAATTCCAATTGAGAAACCTCCCAGAGTTTAAGAAAGAGAAGCAGATTATGACAATTCTCAGCTCACTTGTATATCTTTTAAAAATATGAAATTGTTGAGAATTACAAACCAGCCAAAACCTTAGGAAGCTCCTTTCTGCAGTAATTTATTAGAGAAACTTTGCGTGACCTTTTGATGTTCAACAAAGAGGTCTAACACATGATATTAAGTCTCAAATTAACTATGAAATTTGACTCTGACGCTCGTGCACCTCTGCAGTTCCCAGGCACTTGCACGCATCCTCGGGTCGTTTGAAACTAAAAATAATAAGTGATTCCAAAGGAAAACAGAACATTCAACTACATGCCTAGGGCTTAAGAAAACAGATCTTTCATACATCTTTTAATTTGCTAATTAAAAAAAAATATGTCGTACAGCATAGATGAAGCACGATGTAAATGATGTCTCTTCCATTTCAGATGCTGTTTTTAAAAATGATAATTTGTGATTTGCCATGAATCTTTCCAGATCCTGTTTTATTCATTTGATGTATTATCCTACATATGAATAGGACTTCATGTTTTCCTCTGAGTGGATAAAGTCATACAGGAATTTACCTTCAATTTGGTTTGTAAATTAAATTTTTGTTCTATGAAAAATATTGAAGAAGGCTTGTTCATGGAATGGAAGAAAAAGTTGAATTATGACCTTGTCAACTTTTCTGTGAATTTCAATGGAATTTCGTTGACTATTGTACAGTCAGTGTTAGGGTAGAAATTGTTTACTATTTCTGTTACATGTAAAATTGAAAATGATAAAAATACTATGGAGCAAACATTAGAAATTGCCCAACTTTTTCCATTTTAAAACAGTCTAATTTTAAAGTATTCCTGTTGAGTTATTAGAATACTGACAATTTAGATAAATGTTGCATTGGTAATTCTGCCTTTGGAAATTTATTTTTTCTCTTATTGAATATTTCTATGATAAATACAGTGCAGCATGAATCTTCTTTTTTTTCTCCAGTTGTGGTTAATTTATTAAAAGAGATTCTCAGAAGTAAAGAGATATTTTAAAACTTAATATTTTCAGGGCATTTGTAGCTTTTCATTTAAACTGAAGTTAAACAGAGAGCTCTTTCATTAAAACCTCAGAATGATATTAAGAGTGATTCTAGTTGCTTAATGAAATAAAAGCCTTCTAATTTTTTTGTTTAAAATGTCCCGGGTGATATGATTTTCATGATTTCTCTTCATTATTGCTGGTTTCCTCTCCTAACCACCAAAATTATTATGTCACAGAATTGCTCAGGGTCTGTACACACTGGTAATTGCATTTTCTAACGAAGTTCTATTTATTTAGAATTCCTGGGTCCTGCTGAACTCCACAAACAGAAAAGATATGTCTAGGTCACAGAATAACAAATAAATCACTTCACTTTTTGCTGACAGTTTTGGAAATTTTTCTCGGTGACTCTGTGATCTGACCTAAATCTTGCTCACTTATATTTATCTCTTTTTTCCCACCACATCAATTTGTAAGCTTTTGGTAATTAATGTTCAATAAGAAGTAGACTGAATTCATGGGAAAGAATAGATGAAAGAACTCATAGAAGAGAATAAATAGTTTAAAAAACTATGCTAGACAAACAGTTCAGAATTCTGTTGAATTTTTCAGGCAGCTGCCTTTAATAAAACTCAGTTCCAGCCATTCCTGGTTTTGACATACCTTGTTTAAATTTTACACAGCCAGTTATGATAAACTAATTTAGCCAGATGAGCTCTGGGCCCCGAAAATTTCAATGTACGGGTGGGGGATGTTGCTCAGTGACTCAGTGCTTGCCTACCTTGTGCATTGAATGGGTTACATCATTAGAAGCAAGAGAGGAAAAAAAAAGACAAAAATTCACAGAAGTGGAAGCTAGTGAAGGTGCAATTCATTACAGCAGAGTGAGCAGAATTAATGATCAGTGGTCACAGCTGATTAGACGAGTCTTCACTGTCTCTACGAATTTTGATGAGTTGTAGTATATATAGTTGATATTGTGAAATAGAAAATATTTAAAAGGAAAGAAGGTGTAGAGGTAAATAACAAGAGGAAAAAGAATGTGACAGTAATAAAGAAAAAGGGAAACAAAGATTATGTATATAAAGGGTGGGGGTGGCAGGGTGGGGGGAAAGGGCAAAAATGAGAATAAAGTCATGTCATGTTCTGGTACAAATTCTCAATGCTGAATGTGATGGTGATGTGTATTCGTAATGTACCAATAAAGATTTAAATTTAAAATAATTTTTTAAAAAATAATTTAGATGTTAGTGGATAACTGACCAATGCAGTCAGTGAAGAAACAGACAGAAAATCATGCTACAAAATTTGTTAAATTTGCCTTTTGAAAGTCTGACATATTGTGTACTGGCTAAAATTGGGCAGTATATAAAAAGCTTTTCCTTCCAGGTATAGCCTTAGAAAGCTTAATATCAAGTACAAAACTAATCTTTATTTTTAATGCATTTGTTTTTACCTATGGGGTCTAGTCTTCATTTTTTTGATTATTTTACCTTTATCATGCATATCACTTAAAATCACTATAAATCCTATGTATTTATTCAGAAATATACAGCAGAAAGTAACCTTTTTTAAAGATTTCAATGAGAATGATAGTAAATTTCAAGCTTATGATTTAGAATATAGATTCATTTTTATTTAAAATCATCTGCATTTTAAAATAGGTAAACATCCCTAAGAAATTGTAAGTTTGTACTCTACTCTCATTTTTACAGCTTTTTATGATGAGATTATTTTATTAATGATAATTTGATTGCAAATGTATTTAGAATATACATGTTTATTTATTGTTTTATTAGTATTCTAAAACACAATTGATAAAATGCACCTTTTTATTGCATTAGTTCCAACTGGTAGTTTATAATTCATGATTATGTTGGCAATAAATATAGTTTGTTGTAATTATTTTAATATTTAAAATTTAAAATGATATTTTGTTTGGGAGGTTTTAGAAAGATAATTATTTAGAAACATAAAGATTCACTTAAGAACCATAGTTAGAAATGCAGGAATACATGTAGAACAATTAGGAATCCGTAAGCCACCCTGGCTAAGAAAGGACTGAAAAGAAAATCTCAAAAACTTTTAAATAGGTTTAAAAGATGCTACTTTCTTATGACAATGCACAAATATTTTAGGTACCATGCTGGTTTTTTTCTAAACACTAGAATGTTTGTCTAACACACTTTGTATGTAGATGTTTAGTAAAGAAGGTGCAGTATTGTTTTGAAACAGTGCATAAAAAGCAAAGATAAGGTAAAATGCATTTGAGGTTAGATCATACAAACAGAGAAGAAAATAGGATGGGACAGATTAAAATCCTCCATGATGGCTTAGTTTTACATATAGGAGACCAGGAGCAAGATCACTATGTTCTCACATTAAAACACAATATCTGATTAAATTTAAAAGAGGAGGAAATGAATATGGGTCATGATTTCAGGGAAGTCCTCCATGATCAACCTTGTTCCGCACCAGTGTGTGCCAGAAAAATTCTCATTTCACACTGGCCAAGAAGCAGAGCAAGGATAAGGTGCGTTAGAGGACAGGAGCCAGGGACCCTTCAGAGTACTCAAGAGCACGGTCCCGTAGCCCACCCTGACCCACCCAAGTAGAGTTATCATTTTGTTGAAGAATTTTAGAAAGATAGATGACAGATGTGTTATGTATGTAGATGTCTTGGCTGCTGGTCTGACCTATAAAATACAGGAATATATGTACGAGATAAAATATACATACATTGCAACAAAGGACTCATAGCTGGTTTATAAAATTATCCTTCCTTCACTATTTATTTATGGGACAATCATGACATTTATAGTCATGTGTGTCACTTTTATTGGAAATATACATTTTAGACTACCTGCTAGATATATAATATTAAATTGTTTGGATTTGTGAGGACACTTTGCTGATGTGTAGAGGTAAAATAGGTTGAGGAAACAAGCCTGAGTCACTCCAAAGTCTGGGCAAAGGGAAAGTGATTCCATTACAGGAGGTGGAAGTTCACTCCAGTGTTTTCCAAAGTTACTTAATGGCACTGAGACAAGGCCCTCATCCATAATATACTACTACTTCAAACAGTTATTAGAAGAATTAAATATTTAAAGCTTTTTCAAAAGTGACAATAATGAACTAAGAACTCAATACATGTAAGTGAACTTGGATAAAACCCAGGAGTCTGACTTATCATATTTTTATGTAGCCTTTTAAGTGACTGTGGCAAAAATTTAAGCTACATATTATAACATGTATGATTATTTGAAAAATTAAAGTGCATAATTGAGCCTTGTTTTGAGCCATATGTGTACTTGACTGGCTTTGCATTGTGATATTGTGAAAATATGAGCAGAGAATAGTATCTATCTATCTATCTATATATATATAGTATCTATAGTATATATAGTATATAGTATCTCTCTCTATATATATATATCACATCAAAAAATATATTATGTGCTACTATACTTGTCACATATCTCCTTTGCCTCATATACCCTCTATGCTCTCTTAATTACGGTACATGTCTAAATACTCTATAAAATGTTATGTTTTGATAAAACCTGCATGGTACTGGCAAAGTAACAGACCCGAGGATCAATAGAGTAGATTAGAAGATCCAGAAACTACTCCAGATACACTGAGCCACCTCATCTTTGACAAAGGAGCCAAAAATCCTCAATGGTGGAAAGATAGCCTCTTCAACAAATGGTGCTGGAAAAACTAGGTTTTAATCTGCCAAAGACTAAAACTGTATCTTTCTCTTTCACCATGTACCATGCTAAAATCAAAGTGGATAAGAGACCTAAATATTAAAACAGACACTCTGAACCTACTGCCAAACCGGTTAGGTAAAACTCTCGAAGACATTGGCTTAGGGAAAGACTTCTTGATAAAAACCTCTATAGCACAGGAATTGGCAGAAGAAATCAACAAATGGGACCTCATTCTTTTAAAAAGCTTCTGCACAGCAAAGGAAACCACCAACAGAGCAAAAAGGCAACCAACAATGTAGGAAAAAAATCTTTACTAGCTGTTCCTCAGACAAAGGGCTACTATCTAGAATATAAACAGAGCTTAAAAAAATCAATCCACCCAAACTTAAAGACCCAATTCAAAAATGGTCATCTGAAATGAACAGATACTTCTCAGAGGAAGAAGTAAGAGCAGCTAAGAAGTATATGAAGAAATGCTCAACATCATTAATCATTCAAGAAATGCAGATGAAGGCAGCACTAGGATTTCATCTACCTCCACAAAGAATGGCTGCCATGTCAAAATTAGTCAGCAACAAATGTTGGTGAGGCTGCGGAGAAAAGGGAACCCACTGTTGGTGGGAATGTAGACTTGCACAACCCCTGTGGAGATCAGTGTGGTGATAAAAAAAAACTAGGATTGGGAGTCCCTTTTGACCTGCCCATTGCTCTGCTATGTATATACACAAAAGAATTAAAAGATTCATTTCACAGTGACATATGTGCACCCATTTTTATATCAGCTCAGCTTGTGATTGCTAAATTTTCGAAACAACCCAAATGTCCATCAACTGGAGACTGGATACAAAAGCTGTGGTTCTTCTATGGAATAGAGTATTACGCTGCCATTAAAAATGATAAGTTTGAATCATTTATACATAAATGGAGATACCTTGTGGACATTCTCATAAATGAAATAAATAGGTTTGTAGACATGTAAATATCATATCTTTTCTTTGGTACAAGAATATGAAGTTGTAAATGAGTTGTAGTATGTATAGTTGATATTGTGAAGTAGAAAATATTTAAAGGAAGAATATAAGGGTAAATAATGAGGGGAAAATGAATGTGATAATAATAAAGAAAACAAAGATTGTATATATAATGGGCAGGGGGGATGCAGGGTGGGGAGAAAAGGGAAAAAATGAGAATCAAGTGATGTCATACTCTGGTACAAACTCTTTTTTTTTTTTTTAAGGTTTTTTGAGACAGGGTCTCACTTTTGTGGTTCAGGCTGGCCCTGAGCTCAGCCTCCAACTCACATCACAGCAATCCTCCTGCCTCTGCCTCCTGAGTGCTGGGATTACAGGCGTGAGCCACCACGCCTGGCACTGTGGTATGTGGTACTGGTTGCTGCTGGGGTGAGTCTCCATGCCCAGTATTGTTATGTGGTTATCAGGGATCGAACCCGGGTCCTTGCACTTGCAAGACAGGCGCCGGAACCACTGAGATAAATCCCTGGCCCTCTGGTTCAAACTCTTAATATTGAATGTGATTATCAGGTGTATTCATAATGTACCGATAAAGAGAATTTAAAATATAAAAAAAGTTTCAATTTTGTAGGAGATTTATTATGTAAGTAGATCAACAATTTTTCTGTAATACAAAAGCAGCTAGGAGAGCTTAAAAGCAGTTCTAGTTTTCAGTGATGTGTATAATCTTAATTTCAAACTTTCTGTATATGAAACAGAACTTTAAAATGAACATAGCCAAGGATAATAATTCTTCAATTTTGTCATCTCAAGTAAATTCAGTAAATATACTACAGAAAATAGTAACAAAACAATTAGCAAATTGTAGATTTTCTTTCTTTTTTAACTCTACTGTAATATAACTAAAGACATTAGAAATATAGAGTAACAATTACTTTAGTACTTATTTAAACACTTCCAGTAAGATATAAATTGCCTTTAAGGAGTTTTACACTTAGAAAGTAATTCTATAACAGAAAATAGTGACATAAATGTGAAGGACAGTATTGAAGTTGCTGAAATAAAAATTCATTATTATTGTTATTCAAATTAGTTAAAATAGTTTCAGAGCTTTTTAATTGAACATGATAATCATGTTGAACTGCTTTACTATTTATAGGCACAAATTATAAAAATTAGAAATTAAATTCTGTCATGTGTATTGTTATACTGTTTCACCGGTGAATCTCTGCCTGCTCTGTGTGATTTTACTCATATCAAGAGCAGAGACACTTTCACCCTAAGTTTTTATTTCCTGGTAAATATGCAATAATATTCTGTGGATTGCTTATCGTTTCAAAAGAAATGATTGCTAATATTTTAGTTGCTGTAATTGTACTCTTCATTACTTATGGATACTTTGGGAAAGTATTAAATCGCCACAATTAGGAACTAAAGAAAAAGGTAAACATGTCGCAAGAAACTGATGAGATTTTTGAACCTAGTTCAGTCAGCACATGGCCCTGGGCTCCAACCCCAGCACAAAAAAAAAAAAAAAAAAAAAAAAAAAAAAGAATAACTTTATAGTTTGACCCATTAAAATATAAACGTACCTATTTGTTACGGTTTAGAACTAGAACATCCTCCTCATACTTCACATGCTCAGAGGTGGGGCTCTGAGGAAGGACTGCACCATCACGGAGCTGTGTTCATCAAGATGGATCCACTTCCGAGATCAGCAGCTGAATGTGCCACTGAAGGTGGAGCACTCAGACTGAGACCTGTGCCTCCTCCCCTCCCCCCTGGCCTCCTCCCCTCCCCCCTTGCTTCCTGGTTTCCCGGATGGGAGAGGCTCTGCTCCATGCCTCTCCGCCATACTTTTTCTGCTTTGGAATCGAAGGACAGATACCTTTGAAAACCATTAACCATAGTAAACTCATGCTCCTTTCAGTTGTGGATGCTCTATATTTTTGTCCCGGCAATGAGAAAGTGACTAATACACTATTTGTATTTATACAGTGAAAGAAATGCATGTCTATATGTTTACATGATTTTTACTTATATGACACATGGTATACAATAAATCATCTTTGGAAAATGCATATAATTCCTAGCAATATATTAGTTAATATTACTTGGCATTGTTCTCTCTTTTAGCCATAAGATATGGGAAGGATAGTCTTGACATTTAAGAATATTTTATTTAACATGGAATAAGACAGATGAAAATCCCTATAACTAACCCTACTGCAGGTCATTTAAAACTAGGTATACTAACAACCATATGACCATTGACAAGACTATAATAGCACGGCTAATAAATATTTCAATGGCAAAAACAATAAGATCAATGGACTATCTTGAGATAAGAGAAGGACTGATTCACCTTTGTGGTAGAGTAGTAAGGAAAAGGAAGATTTCCAATAGATGTGAACCATCGAATATCTATATTATAGATACTGCACTAACCACAGTTGAAGAGTTCAAGGAAAAAACAACAACAACAACAACAACAAATTTCAGGTGGAGAGTAGCCAGAAAACTTAGGATGACAGACAGAACACGGTCATGAAGAATTTGAGGGCTAAACAAGTGATGTGCTAGGGCTGAACTATTTAGTCAGGAAAGCCACATTTAATGACCATTATTTTTGATATGTTTAACGTTCTTAATTCATGAACAACAAAAGAAAGACTCAATCTGTGCATATCTCTATTTCAAACCTTCTACCTAAACTGAATTTCATAACTTTTCACTTCTCTAATTTCTTTTGATCACTCCTATTTTCTATTTAGCTCCTTCATGTTGGTAAATCCACTGTATCATCTGTCTAGTGCTACTAAATTTCACCACTAAAAGGCTGTATGCTATCCCTCCCTTTTCCCTACAACACACCCTTCAGCCCTTCAGGACTGTTGAGATTCCATGCCTGGTCCAACCCAGAAGTTAGGGATTTTTCTTAAAGGTAAGTGCTGAAAAACCTGTAGGAAGTATAAACTGAGTTTCTAGTATAAATGATACTGATTGACACATTATATGTTTTATTTGTCCTGAACAGTGTCCACCAAAAATTTCATACATACTTCAGGAAAAAAAAAGTATATAGATCTTTTAATACTGAATTTATTGAAATATCATGAGATTAATACAAGTTACATTTGGCTTCTTCAGTTACAAGAGGGGTTCACAATGGCATCCATTAGCTTCCAGACATTTATTAGTACAGGGAAATGCTGCTCCTGTAACCATTGCCAAAGGGAAGGAGAACTAGAGGAGGTGGGCAGAGAAAAGGAAAGAAGTGAAAGGAAAAAAATGATGATAAAAAGAAAAAAAAAACAAAGTTTGTGTATAAAACAAGGGAGGAAGGTTGAAGGGAGGGCAAGGAGATGGGAAAAATTAGGAATCAAGATATATCATGTACAGGTACAATGATCAATGATTAATGAGGTTATAATGTATACCTAAAATGTACTGGTAGCCTCAATAAAGAGTAAAACTGCACTATAGTATGGTTTAATAAAATTTATACCACTTTAAAAAGGAGAAAAAACTGAAAGATAACAGAAAAGCAACAATTTTTAGAGTAGCAAGAACAGACATATAACTGATTAAGATAAACACAAAAATCCAGATGAAATTTCAGTTATTCCTTAAAGAAGCTAAAAAAATAACAGAAATATTAGTATTGACTCAGAATCCTACCCAAAGTAAATGTATAAAACAGTGGCACAATTCACATATGTCTACAAGAAAGAAAACTGAATTGGCCACTTCAACTAAGAAAACATTAAATGATTTTGTTATGAAGGAAAAAACCTAGTTACCAATAGATACTCTAAGAGTCAGGTATGAAGCAAATGACAATGAAGAATATGATGTTCTCTCTTCTTAAAGATGAAAATGACTGAATATCAGTGATAATAGTGCTGATAGGTGGGTGCTTGTGTGTGGTGTGTGTATTGAAGTAAATAATCAGTGAACTTAGCCTTATAATAGGTTAGTAAAGAGAATTAAAGTATTGTAAAAGGAAGTAGCAAAATTATTAATGTATGTTAAACTTTGATCTGCAAACTTGATAAGTAGACTTTGATAAAACATTTTGATAACTCACTCTAATGACTACTAACATAACAACCAACAGAAAAAACTTATGCAAATATAATTTGGACAGTAACCAAAAGACTGCAGAAAGTGGAAAAGATAAGTGATCAAAGGAACAGAGGTGAGAGAAACAGCAAGTTAGGGTGAGAGAGATGTTTCATTTCTCCAAACTTGAGAAATGATGGTTGTGCATTAATGTGCTTTTTTAGTGAAAATTCTTTCTCAAGATGCTCATCTGCCATTTCTGAGGCAAGGGCCATCTATAGGTCTTCACATGATCTGGGGACACTGAGCCTCATTTAAAGACACTTTCAGGAGAGGAGAAAGGAGCTTCTTTAATAGAGTCTCTTGTGTCATCTCTTGCATTGTCACTACTTCTTTTCTCAGTTTTTTTCTTGTCTGTTTACTGATGAGTCACTTCTTCATCCTCTGTTTACTTGCATGTTACAGGAAGACAAAGGCCTGAGCTGACCATGGCTATGAAGCCTTCCAGAGGAAGGCTAGCTGTGTGAGAGGTACTGAGTTGTGTCCATTCATGTGGCTCTTTGGAAGCCTCTCACTAGCACAATTTTTTGGAAAAGATACTAACACTGTACATAAGACTGCTAACTGTGTTTGGTTTTAAGTGGTACCTCTGTAGACTGCTCTGAAGAATGCCATTAAAATTTTGAAAACCATATAGTTATTCTATTTTGTATAATAAAAGCTTTTTTAAAAATTCAAATCTTTATTATACATTATGAATACACATCATCATTGCATTTGGTAATGCCATATATGCTATATTTGAATATTTATTGTTTCTTTTAAATATTATGAAGTATTTTAATGTATGGTTTTAAAAAGTAACATAATACTAAAAGAATTGCACATTGGTATATGAAATCAAGAAAACAATATAAAATTTCATGGGTAAGATGGCCATATCAGTGTAAATATTTCTACGAATTAGAAGAAAAATTAGCAGTATTTAATAGTATCTATATATAGGCATTATTAAAATGTATGATTTTCATTTTTTCTATTTTTACTGAATATTTATTTCTCTTTAAGGAAAAATATACAGTGAATATTATTCAGTTATAAAAATTCTTTGAAAAATGCAGATAATTCCAAGTTCACCAAGTAAGACCTTGTAAACATATGCTATCTGATCTACCATGGAATTTAGCTTTAAAAATACAATGATTCTTTTTCATCAACTTCTAGTCCAGTGGGTACATTACTGAAAAATCTCTGGTGTTAGAATCTCATATAGGATTCAATAGAGAAATTCAAGTTCTTTGAATTTTCTGTTCAAAGTTGTAACTTCCCACCTAGTCATTTAAACATTTATGTTTTAGAAAGAGTCCTTTGATCTGATTGTACCCACATGGTTATGTTACCTGATGAAATGCCATAGTTCTTAGCATTTCCTTTAGTGTAAGAAAGCAGCTCAGGAGAAAGATGAGGACCATACACCCAGGACAGGAATGGGGGACCAGACAGACATGCTCATATCCAAACACTGACTTAATACTATTTGTACAAGTTCTTGACTTAAGGCAAGAAACAAGATTATATGCTGAGGTTAATACTTAGGATCCTGTGAGTACGTGTGTGTGTGTGTGTGTGTGTGTGTGTGTGTGTGTGTTTATACATGAACACGTGCACATGCATGCCTTCCAAGGGCTTGTACACTGAAGGTTTATGATGAGACAGAAACACCACAGTACACAGGTAATGTGGGTGAACGAAAGCTGCTCATTTCATGGCAACCAGCCAAGTGGTGGGAGAGACAGAGTCAGAGAGATAGAGACCGTGAGTCCAGGGCATGTTACCCCCATGACCCTCCAATTCCAGTGAGGCTCCACCTTCTGGAGTTTTCCCAGTTTAGGCATAATTCCACCAGCTGGTCAGGGCAACTTCACTACATGCGCACTTGGAACTCATTCCAGGGCCAAATCAGAACACACACTGATGATATTCTTTTTACCAGTGATAGCTGGCGAGTACTCTCTTGACTTTGTAGAATATAGAGTAAACAGATAATCAATTTCTCACTAGCGTATAATTTCAAGGCATGAAATTTGTTGGAAGAATCACGACATACTTTTAGTTTCTAGCCTAAAATAATTGTTGTAAAGAAACAAGCACACTGTGTAGTTTTAATTATGGAATAGGAAGATAATCTTATAGTAGAATAAATATTAGAAATATTCTTCTAATATAACTAAATTGACAGTACTACTTTTTATTTTAACCATTAAATAGCATGATAATGCTTCATTAGAGTTGATACTTGAAATTCTCATAGACTTTTGGTACTTTCTAAATATGAATATAAATAATAGTGAATATGAGTTTTAAAATTTCTGGAATAGTATATACTTTAGGCATTTTTATGATGAAGTAAACTTAAAGCAAAATAATTAGTATCCAATTAGTATCCCTTTTAAAAATTCAAATAATTCAAATTTTGTGGTATTTCAGGAAGTTCTGTAAAGATCTTGAAAGTAACACACAAGGACAGAAATAGAACTTTAAAATAAATGAAAAGAGTATACTCACCTCAGGAAGAGAGTGGTGATGGTACCTTAAGGAAGCACAGGCTGACTGCTATTGGCTTTTTTGATTTCCAATTTTTAAGGCTGATTATTTAAATAAGGTCCATAGCTCTTTGGATTATTTAAATAAGGTCCATAGCTCTTTGGATTATTTTTTAGAGAAACATGAAAGTTTAGCAAATGTGATTGGATGGATGTATTAATTGAGGACTATATATTACACATTTACAAGGGGAACCTGAAGAATTTTGGTCATGAAAACTTAGAATTCAGAGAATTCTAAGGCTGGCCATAGAACTTCAGCTCATTAGACTGAAGAATGAATGTGATTTATGAGTGAAAAAAATTTATCCAGAGAGGAATACTAGTCCCAAAGAGCAGAGATCTACTAACTCCACCCCACCCAAGTCTCCAACATAAGAATATTACACAGGACAAGTAGGATGGTGTGACAGGAAGTGTAAGGGAGGAATCTGAGAGAAAAACAAAACAAGACAAAATAATAGTCAGAGATAATACCAGGGGCCAACATTTTCCAGGAAGATACATGAATTATGTCTAACATTACTGAAAGATCATGTAAAATATTTGCTACTTGATTTAGTCATATGACAATTACTTTTTCCAATATTGAGGGAGTGGGTATTAAATATAATCAAAAGTTCTTTAAAATAGAGGAAAAACTGGAAAGAATAACTTCAGATAATTCTCTGCAGAATTTTCTTCAAAATTTCAGGCAAATAAATTGGATATTTCTCATATTTTCTTACCCAAAGAAACTGTGTATTTTGTACAGGTCTCATTATAATCTTCCTTTTTCAGATAAAGAAATTGATATAAATTAATTTTCTCATATTTTTGAGATAACAGTTTTAAGTTTTATTATTCCTGTAGATTATATTTAACTCATATTTCTGGGTAAAGACTGTAAATTTTTTTTTTTTTTTTTTTTTTAGGTTTTTTGAGACAGGGTCTCGCTTTGTGGTTCAGGCTGGCCCTGAGCTCAGCCTCAAACTCACATCACAATCCTCCTGCCTCTGCTTCCCGAGTGCTGGGATCACAGGCGTGAGCCACCACGCCCGGCACTGTGGTATGTGGTACTGGTTGCTGCTGGGTGTGGGTCTCCACACCCAGTACTGTTATGTGGTAACCGGGGAATCGAACCCGGGCCCTTGCGCTTGCAAGACAGGCGCCAGAACCACTGAGCTAACTCCCCGGCCCAAGACTGTAAATTTAATGCTGCAATTTTACTAATATTTCACTCACTCCACCTTTCCTTTTATATTTCTATGACTTTTTAAATGCAAAATTCCAAAAATTGAATTTAGCGAAGTCACAAGGGTGTGGGGTAGTGTTGGTAATGGACACTTGCAAAATTCCCTGCACTGGTAGGTAACTGATGTTTGATCACTCATTTAATGTTGTACATACTCATTTATGTCAAGTTCCTGAACAGAACTTCTATGTATGTTTTTTTTCATTTAAAACAAAGTATAAAATGAAATTTATTTCTGATTTGTACATTCCCAAAGAAAGTCCTACAGTGTTATGCATTTGTGCACTGAGTTATTGTTATGATGATAATAAGAACAAACATTATACACAAGTCCTAAACTGCTGAGTGGCAAACCAAGGGAAATAAGAATTTCTCCAAAGCATGAAAAGGAAAAATCGATAGTCTAATATATGTTAAATTGGAAGAATGAGCAGATACTGATGATTATGGATCTTTATTAATTATATTTTAAGTAAATTTGTTTCATACAATTTTTGAAAATGTTTATTATTTCAGTGGAGCACTTTCCTAGTGAAATAGCTTTACATTCATTCAATGAGCATTTATTGCACTCTTCTTTCACTCAACAAATATGTATTGATCCCATGTTCTGCATCAAATGTTGTGTTATACAAAAGAGAGAAGAGGAAAAGAGCTATGGACCTAAGTAATAATGTGGGAGAGAGACACTGAGGAGGTACTTAGTTGTGACACACATAATGATGATGTTTGGTTAGTAAATGTGATCTCCACCAAATGCTCTGTGGTTTGTTTGGTGCTAGATTTTTCATCCAAGAAAACCTGGAGGAGCTTTGTGTCAATGCAGATACCACGAGACTCAGTGTCCATTTATCAACGAGCAGAATGGGCGCAATGCCAGAGGACAGGTTTCTGTTGTCTCTGTAAATTGTTACCTTATTTATCTTGGGGCAAATCCACAGCAGGTGTGAAATTGGGTGTGATTTGATCTTAGGTGTTTGTCATTTTTCATTTGTCATTGGTACATTCTGAAGCATCTGTTTGCTTGTCTGCAAGTAATTTGC
The DNA here is from genome assembly GCA_004026965.1 of Petromus typicus. NCBI lineage: Eukaryota > Metazoa > Chordata > Mammalia > Rodentia > Petromuridae > Petromus > Petromus typicus. Next base: position 30,584 of record PVIR01007838.1, on the reverse strand, counting down.
TGCTTGTGAAACCATTAAGAGCAGTTGATGCTAATTGTGCCGTGTCTGGTAAATGTCTTCGCACTTGTTTGGAGGCACGTTCCTCCAATTTGTTTATATTTTCTATAAATCTATGGAATCACTCAAGATGGTGAAGATCAGGGTAGAAAATAGTTCACAGGAAATCAAACCTTTCTTTTAAATTTTAAGGTACTAAGTGAATTATTCAGACTTGTGGTTAATATTTGGCTGGATGATGGAATTTGCTTTACACCTGGAAAGTTCTTTATTCTGGAGCCAGGCAGTGTGGAATTACAAAGCAGGTTTATCATTTCCCACTTCTGATTGGAAACCTATTCCTTAACCTCTATGTCCCCTGGTTCTTCTGCTTCAAGTGGATCAATTAAACGTTTCTGTTAAGGTATGAAGATGTAAAATAACATGGGTGAATTACATATGTCTTTGTTTCATTCTTTGTTGTCTGTAATTTTTCTTTTAGAAGAGAAGTTTGATAACAGCTACTTATTTAGTAAATGTAGTCAATCCTGGGTCATATCTGTTCTTTCCAACGACTCTTGTTTTAGAAATCTTTAGACCTCTGAAACCCACCTTTGGATAATCTTTTTTACTTTTGCATATTCTCTCTTCCATTTCTCTTGTGAGAGAAGAATTATTTTGTACATATTTTAAAATTTAATCTCATTGATGCTTCTGAAATCCATGATCCTAGTGACTCAATAAAACCAATATATCTACAAATTGCCTCTCAAATATAGATTTTTTCTAAATATTGTATACTACTGGTCTTTAACAGCATTTTTCTACTGTATATTCTACATAGCATTAATTTTTGCAGCAATAAACTACAATTCTGACATTTAAATTCCCTCTCATATTCCCATATACTTTCAAGAAGTTTGTTGACTTTTACATTAGTTGTACCTAGTGTGAACAGCCTGTTCCACTCTCTAAACAGAGGATTTTAAGGGAACTAATTGGTTTTTGTTTTCAAGTTTTCTCTCTCTTTTTTGAAAATATTTATTTTCTCTATTTCTGCTTTAGATTTTGTCTACATAGTTTTTTCATAGTGAGCAACTCATATCATTTCAAAACCAGGTAATCTCATTCAATTCATAAATTTAAGTAAAACAGTGAAGAAAGGGAACTAAAATATGGAATCAAAAATAATATATTTTTAAAAAATATTAACTCAAGAAAATAAATGCCAACTTGACATAGTAAAACAATACTATTTGAACAGACAGGCCACAGGTTAGACACAAGAAATAATGAAAAATGGAAGAAGAGTTGGAAATTAGTCCTGCTGTTCCTGCCATGCTAAGCTTCTTTCCGTTTCTGAGAGCTCATCTTTAGAATGAATAAACTAAATACTACCCATAAAGGTTGTCCACCAGCAAAGAGAGACACAATATCTTGTCAATCAATCCTGACTAAACATCAGGGAGCATTTGTGACCTTTGCCCTGTGGAACATTTCTGTCAGCTGCTTCCTGGCTCTGCTGCCCCCTCCTCCTCCTGCGCTTCTGGGTGGTTTCCTGACACACACATATGCAATTTGGAAGCCACACATTTGTGGTCTCCTGGCAGAGCTACAGAGATATTATTCGCTTTATGCTTCAGAACGTACCTTAGGAGAGAAAGCTGGAAGAACTATGTCCAGGATGTGTGCGTACCTGCCAGGACTGAGGGGCACCAGGCAGGGTTTTTGGAACTGGCTGGCCCAGACTGTTCTCCAGTGTTGTGTTGCCTAAAACCAAATGCTTCTCCAAGCTTATTTGTATGTTTACTGCTAAAAGCTCAACACAATCTTCCTTATTAGACCTTATAATGTCTAATTGGAAATATACCTCATTTCATTTATTTTTTTTTTTATTTTTTTTTCATTTTTTTAATCTTTATTGGTACATTAAATATACACATCATGATTGCACTCCATAATGGGGATTTGTACCAGTATAAGACACAACTTAATTCTCATTTTTTCCCATAGCCCTACCCACCCTACCACCCCCCATGTACATAAAATTTGTTTCCTTACTTTTTTTGTTACAATCTCAACATTTATTTATTTATTTTTTAGGTTATTTTTGAGACAGGGTCTCGCTTTGTAGTTCAGGCTGGCCCTGGGCTCAGCCTCCAACTCACATCACAGCAATCCTTCTGCCTTTGCCTCCAGAGTGCTGGGATTACAGGCGTGAGCCACCACGCCCAGCACTGTGGTATGTGGTACTTGCTGCTGCTGGGTGTGAGTCTCCACGTCCAGTATGGTATGTGGTTACCAGGGATCAAACCCAGGCCCTTGCACTTGCCAGACAGGCGCCGGAACCACTGAGCTATATTCCCGGCCCCTAATTTCATTTATTAATAAAGATTATAGGATGACTTGATAATATTATGCACATCATAGATTTAAACCTGTATGCAGTTTGTTACCACTTTATATTTTCAGTATTCAGTATTTTATTCCTGCCCCAGTCTCCCAGGAACCAAGATTAGAGAGAGCCACCATTGGCAGGCATCTTCTTGGCTTTTTATTGTGACTTTTCCAGAAGTACATTTTAAATTTCAAAATGGCATTAATTGAAATTATTTAGAGCACTGTGAATTAGAGAAATTTTATCTTATATCTAAAGTAGCTTTTTCTTGTTCGGAAAGACATGTTAATTCACTTTTCACTCTTCCTCTTAGCTTCTCCAGTTCAATATCATTGTTTCTTAAATCTGACCAGAAAACTCAACTATCCACTTTATAGCTGTTTGAAGATAAACAAAGAACTAACTTCTAGATAATTTCTTTGAAAACTCCCTAAATTGAATCCTGAAGTCAAATATACATATTTCCAGTTTGAGAGAGAGACATCTGCATGCAACAAGCACTTACAACACTTCCTGAACAATCGATGGAAAATATAAAAATGGAGTCATGGTCATTTTGTTCATTGTCAAGAAATTTTGCAATAAAAATCCACGAGTCATGAAAGATAAGGTTCCCTTCTAGAAGCAGAAGAAACTAAATTTCAGATTCTTTCTAATGCTTGCCATGTAATAGAGTATCAGGGCTGTGGAATCCAATCCCTGCAATCTAATTTCAGCACACATTTATTATATGAATATGGATAATCTACAAAATATCACATAAAAATGAAAACTAGTCTTTAAACATAAACAGCTTATTTTTGTCAAGTGCCTGGGTATTGTGTGTGAATACATTAATCTAAAAGTAATATGAGCATCACTGTATTCTCCAGTATGTTTTATTTTGAGTGTTGAAATATCCTCTGGATTTTTGTAAATTAATACTTTATTTCATGTGTGCTTATATTTTAGCTTAGCAGTGCCCTAATTTTGAAAGGATTTAATTTTTCTGCCTTATACTTCTTTGCTACTTATGACTATCATGAGAAAAGATTGCTAAATGTAGCATAATTGGGACAGAGAATCTTTTTGTTTTGTTTTGCTTTTGTGCTTGGGGTAAACTTCCCAGTTTATTGGACAAATCAGGAAATATTGTGATATTCTACACTGGCAGTGGCAGCGCAGAGATCGGTTCAGTTCTTCTTGCACCTGCTCTGAAGAAACAGACTGGTTCAATTTCTCAAAATTGTATTGAGAAAATCTCTCCTGGAACTCATATGTTTACTTTATACCTTGTCAGTTAATATAGTTTGCCCTATTTGATGGGTTAATTCATTTGTTTTCTTTTTTATTTATATATCTTTGCATTAGGTAGATTAAACTATATAAACATACACGAAGTAATTCTAATAGCTTTCACCTTTGGGTAGCATATGCTGATTTCTACTATATCCTTTAAATATTACGTGTTCAAGGGTAAAGTTTGCTTTTTCTCAGGTGCAATAAATCTTCCATGAGGTGTAGATAAATGTAAATATTTTTAAGTTAATTCTATTCTGTGCTTTGTGCTTTTTATTAGAATATTTGTTTCGTGAAGCATCAATTGTTATTTTATTTCATTTAGAACACAAAACCAAATAACATTTGAAAAATGCTACACTTTTCCCTCAGCCTTGAAACGTACTCACTTTGCATACAAATGAATAAATATAGGACGAAACATGTACAGTTGAGATGTTTGGTTCTATTTGAACATTTATATACATATTCTTCAAAATGTACTAGTATTTGATATGTCTTTGTATCAAGATTGTACAAATCTGTCCTCTATTCATGTAGATTGTTCATGGACAATTCAGATAGAATTTTTTCACATGAACAGGAATAACATTTGACTTGATTGCAGGAATATATTAGAATTTATTAGATCTATTATTAGTGTGTAAACTCATATCCCGTAATACTGAGGTTTCCTGTGACTGTAATCGAGTCACTTTTACCTTTCAGAAAGGTGGTGTTAGGCCCCTTCAAGTGACTCTGTGAAGTCAATTGGAAAATTAGGAAAAAAAATAATGTATAAACCATTGTAGTTCTTAATAGCATTATTCTTTGTGTGTATGTGGGGGTCACTGGGCATTGAACAAGGTCTTTCATCCTGAACCCCATCATCAGCCTTTGAATACTTTTATTTTTAAACAGGATGCTGCTGAATTCCTAAGTTTCTTAATTTAGCCTGGAAGCTGTGATACTCCTTATTCAGCCTTCCAAAATCCTGAGATCAGTGGCCTGAACCATTGTAAGTGGCTCTGGCCACCATAAATAAGAAAATTAGAGGAAAAAAAAATAGGCTGGAGTGGGAGTTTAGTTCAGCAGTAGAACATCTGTCTAGCATCTGTGAAGGTCTAGGTTCAATTATAGGTTTCAGTACTGGTGTGTGTGTGTGTGTGTGTGTGTGTGTGTGTGTGTGAGAGAGAGAGAGAGAGAGAGAGATGGACAGACAGACAGACAGAAATAGAGAAAAGAGAGATAGAGACAGAAACAGGAACAGAAAGAGAGAGACAGAGAGATAGACAGACAGATAGACAGAAAGACAGAGAGCTTCATCAAGTAATTTTTTTTTTTTTTTTTTTTTTTTTTTTTTTTACCAGGAATCAGGTATTAGTGCTGGTCCTCTTGCAGAGTTCCTGCGAGAACTCTCTTCACCATCTTCATGGTTATGACCTTAGTGATCATGATTGATGTCCTATCTTTCAGAATGCATTTGTCAACCTCAAGCCCTCATAGAAACCTCATATCTGAATCCCAGATAAATTAAGCATTTGTTTTAGCACCCCCCCAAAATAATTTGACTGTATCCACTCTACTCTTATTCATTCCTCTAATTAACTAGACTTCTAATTACTGTGATGCTGAGAAATTCCAGTCTTATTTTCCTATTTTGTTTCCAGTAATCTTTTTCTAGTTTATGCCTTCTATATCGATAGCTTTCTAGATAATTTCCTAGCTTGATCTTCATGTTGAGTATCAGAGGCAAAAAAAATTATATGATTTCTAGATTTCTCAGTTATGCTGAGCACATGTTTTATTAATTTATGTAGGGATTCTTTACTATGAGAAAAAAAGGTCTGTCATCCAGAGTTCAAGAGTAGTTGTGCATGAGCACAAGGGCCGACTTTCCTCAGCAGGGGTCCACCGAGGGCAAGGCTCGAAAGGCTCCCAGAAAGCAGGATGAGCTCAGCTGAGCACATGGGAGCCTGGGAGCCTGGGGACTCTGCCTACCTCCAGGCGGGGAGCTGAGCTGGACAGGATTCTGGGCAGAGCCTCAGACACATTGCCAGGGAAAAATGTTTTTTTATTGTCTCTGCGAGAGAAAAATCAGAACAAATAAATGAGCAGAGAGATTTGATTATTTGAATATCTTATTTGATTCTCTGGATCTGACTGATGCATATTAAATACAGGAATATACAATAGGTTTTTGCATTCTTGTAAATGAGGAAGTTAATAAGAACTATCTGCAGATCAAATACTTTAAAAGCAATTTTACTTTTTATTAGAGAATTTGAAATAGAGTTACATTAAGTTAGCCGTCCTATATTTCCCAAATTTTTGCCACTCCAGCCACTTAAATCATCCAAGTACAAGATTGAGGTCAATTTCTAACAAAATCAGAATCATCATAGCTCAGTCTGAGCTCAGTTCTTTGAATAGTCGTTGCAAATGCTTTGTCACAAGAAGAATATTAGGGAAGTAATACAAATGCTGTATATAAATGCTGTAGTAAGTGAAGAACAGCTCTGAATTCATAATAAATTGAAGAAAATGTTGGATTTATAAGATATATATGTCTTTTAAGGGTCCCCAAAATCGAATTTTTTTAAGCTGTTACTTTCATTGTAACATTTTATCTTATTTTAAAATTTATCTCTTTCTCCTTTTCTCTGTCTCTCTCTTTTTGCTTGTGACTAAAAGTCATAAAGCATTTTATGCTGCATAGTGTACACTGTGATATGAAAATAAAGAGCATTCCATCTTGTGCAATTGTACTTTCCATGTAGTATATGGCATTTCCAGTATGTTTTAATGAAGAGTGGATAAGGTGTGTCGTAGCAGAGTTTAGTGCATCTTCTTTCCTTGAACTAGATGTGTAACTACTTTAATTCTTAATGTGAGCTGTGTAGATTTAAAAATAGATCAAACACTACAAAACAGTATAGGTTCAATGTGTGAAACAATTGGGTAAATCAAAATAGAAGTGATAACACGGGATTTTTATTTTATGACACACCAGTATTTAATATCTGATTTTTTGTTTTGTTTTCTGTTTGGCCAAGTTCTCTTGCAAACACCTTGATAAAAAGCTAGAATCAGGAAAAAATGTCAGACTGCTCCAAAGAGCTGAAGTTTGAATTGAATTACTTTTTTGAAAAACAGCGGAAACCACATTAAAGATTCATTCCTCTCTTCCATTCGTGTCTAACACACCACTCATGTAAATAGCTCTGAACAGATCTGGGACTTAACAGATGCTACAGTCCACTTTAACTTCTCAGGAAGATGTAAGTGATTTTTTTTTTCATTCAGTTAATCTTATGTATGTTCATGCCACAGACAATTCTTACTGATGAGGTGTGGAAATGACTACTTGGGCCAATTTATTTTCTGCACTGGCGTACTATTTTACCTGAAATTCTCTTCATTAAAATCTGTTCTTTGATCAAAGCATTGTGCCTCTAGAAGTCTCCTTTAAAGTGAGGCTAATGTAAAATCTTAATTCATTATTTAATGTTACATTTTATTGCATGTCAAAATGAGGAGCAGAATTCTGACATAGCCGTAAGGCAACGGAACCCAAAAAAAAAATTATCTTGTGATATAAAAAAGAGAAACTTAAATAGTGTTTGTGAAAGCAGGAAAAAAGCAGAAGACAATATGACCAAATAAGCAGACTGGTAATTTTGTATTTATATTCTACTTATAAAAAGCATAATGATTTGAACATATACAGTATTAAATGTATGGACAAGTTATATAGGTGAACTTTACAGGAAAATCTCCAATGAAAGAGATAGAGGCAGGTTAAAGCACTTCAAAAAGTGTTTATGGCCATGAGGATATGACAGTTCAGCAATCACTCACATCTCCTTCCAATTAAACTTTTGACCTTGCCCAACTGATACATCTTGTAGTTTATGTGCCCACAAGTATGATTTTCAATAGAGTGGAACATTTCAATCTAAGACAGCCACCGGACGCATCCCCCCCATGACTCCTTCTGTTTCCCAAGAATCTCCTTGTTCTTGTCCTTCCCGTGTCCTTTTCTGAAAACAGTTTTATGTGTTCTTTCAGTTTTCAAATCCCTTTCTTAAAAGACAGCCTGCTACCAGGCTTGCACCAGTCTAAATTCTTTTTTTTTTTTTTTTTTTTTT